>CAEGAE010013575.1:0-86748 GCA_903067095.1 Girardinus metallicus | reverse complement strand
ATGTATATATATATATATATATATATGAAATATATATATTTCATGTGTATATATTTTTGTTGTTCAGGTCAGTCTCTTGAAATGGAACGGAAAGCATTCAGAGTAGCTACTGTTGTGCCTCTGTATCAGCTCAAAGATGACCTGTGCTTCAGGCTGGGCAAGATGGAAAATCAGCAGCTCAGTGAACGCATGTCAAACTGGGAACAAGTAAAGCAACAGGTATGTCTCAGATGTGATATGAAGATACAACTGGATGTCTGCAGTTTAGTCACAGCAACCTTGAAAAAGGCTGGCTTTACAAGATCTGTATTTATTACAGACTGGCAAAATTTCTTAATAGATTGAAAAAAGATTTTTGTCTATCAGTTAAATAAAATAAAATTGAATTTAGCAACTTTTGGTTTTATGTAGCTGTATTTATTTACCCAGTCTGTACACTGCATTTTAGAGACATATTGACTCTACTGGTAGAAAGCTGTCTGTCCTTCACATGCAGCAAAGTTTAGACTCTCTCTTTTTCACAAACTGAACTCAACTTATGCACAGGAGTGACTATTCATAAAACCCTTGATGTTTTTTTTTTTTTTAGCTATTTACGGTCCTAAAGTCATCATTTCTTTGAGTCCCAAGAGCTTGTAGTTGGCTCTAGAGATGAATGGTAGGCTTAAGGCGTAAGGAATGGTTTTTAAAGACAGACCACTTCGACTCAACTGTTTGCCAGACATATTGTTGTCTTTGTGTTGCTCACTTCTACTTGTTTTGTTCCCATGGGCTCCTGTTCTCTTGTTAGCTGACTGCTCACATAAACACACAGCCAGTTTGACTCCTGTTTTTAAACAAGGATGAAAAGTTGCTATGCAAGTAAGCATCTCTTTCTGATTCTTTTAGAATGAAAATTCAAAAGTCTAGAAATTTTTAAATGTTATTGGAATTGAGTGATATGCTTTGCAGCATATAATCAGTACACTTTGACTTTAGTAGTTGGTTAATACATTTCAGACTGAAAGTATATGACATGCATGGTATAGTTGGTTTTAATGGACAAAATTAGTTTTTGATATGAAGAGCGTGTTACTAATTACAAAATCCACTCATTCTGTTGCATGTCCAGTGAAACCTTAGTTCTTAAAATGGATAGACCCCACATTTTTAATGGGATTTGTATTTCTCTGCACACAAATGGTGTGCTTGGTGATCATATTGAACATTTTACTTATTTCATAATACATTTTCATGCTTTATGCAGTCATTAAACACAAAAAAATTGTTTTCTTTTACATTTTCTTTTTTGTTTCTCCAACTCTTCTCCTACTTACACACCATGCCAAATACCATTGTATGAATATGTACATTATTCATTGTTCCGTTTCTTTAAATCATGTACCTCTATCTCATATTGCCATTCATGACTTTATGATAAATGAAATTTGCAAGGTTAAATATAATGTCGTGCAACATGGCAGAATGGAATTTGCAACTTTAATTTCACACTATGTGTGAAATTAAAGTTGGCAAAAATTTAATCAGTGATGTACCCTGTGATGAAATTAAAAAAATTTAGTTATCATAAATAAAAGGTAGTGGCCATGCACCTAAATTACAGAGGCCAAAGGGAAGCATATTAAATTCCTGCATCAGGACTATGTCTTACAAAAGTCTTTGCAGATGTCTTGTTACATCTTCAAATGTCAGTATATTTTATGGATTTGATGTTATGAACTAACATAAAGTAGTACAGAATAAAAAAGCAATATTTGATCTGTCTTTACTCTGATATGTCTTAATAAAATCCAAACTGTTGCAATCAGAAATCATAAAATCAATGAAGTCCAGCTATACGTAATTTTCTGTCTGTATAAATCCATCTATTCTGTGAAGGCCTTGGAGGACCATTAGAGAGCAAACACCATCATGGGGATGAAGGAACACAGTGGAATAAAGTTATATAATATCTCAAATATTTGGGTATTTCATAGAGGGCTGTTTTGCTTATCCTCTGCAAATGGAACAAGTAAGCCAAACTATCAACCAACGACCATCCATCTGAACTGGGCAACTGACAGGCTGGACAAAAACAGCAGTAATCAGAGAAGCTGCCAAGAGATCCATGGTTACTCTGGAGCAGCTGAAGAGCTCCACAGCTATACTTAGTGGAAAAATGAAGGATGTCCTTGAAAAAAAGCTGAAATAATTCTTGCTTGCAGTTTTGTCATAAGCCATCGAGGAGACACATTAAACATGCAAGTGAGACTAGCATTAAACTTTTTGCCTATATGCAAAACACCACCAATTAGCTTAAATATAATTTCCATAGTGAAGCATGGCAGTTGCAGCACCATGCTGTGAGAATGCTTTTTTTAGGAGGAACAGACCAACTGGTAAGAGTAGATGACAAGATAGAGTTAAATACAAGACAATACTAAAATATAACCAGAAACTGCTAAAAACTTGAAACTCTGGTTAACCCAGCTGCAGAGCAACAGCACAAACCATAAAGCCAGAGCTACCATGCAATGAATTAGATATATCCATCTGCTGTCCTTTTAATCTGACGGAGTTTCCACTTTTTTGCTAATAATATTGAGTAAATATTTCAGTGTCTAGGTGACCAAAGCAGGAAAAGACATAGCCCAATCTAAATGGTAAATTGACTAAATGCAAATATTGTTTTTTAGTTAACCAGTTTTTTTGCATAGCTCTATAATCCATATTTCTGTAGGAAACTTGGGGTTCAGTGTTTTGCCTTAAGGCTCTCTGTCATATGGAAGCAGCTGGAATTGAATCTTCCGGCTGCCAGATGACTTCCATGGAGCTCACTTAAGACTTTTAAATTTGTTCAGTATTTATACAGTCGGAGATGTCAACACCATTTGGGTATTCCCTCCCACAGCCAAACAACTGAGCAAATCAATGCAATTTATGAATATTATCTTCTTGTAATTTCTCCTTTATGACAGAAAAATACGACCCATTCATGCTCTCTGTTCTAAGTGTCTGTTTCCATTCGAAGAACATAAGTGTATGAATCATTTTAGAAAACAAGCAGTTACTGATTAGGTCCCATCAGTGAATCGTTCAATCAGTTTTTCCAGTTCTCAATGAGTAGAGGACTAAATGTAGAATGATTTAAGCTGAAAAGTCTCCCTTTAAACACTAGTGTTATTAAACTAATGATTGAGTTACACACCTAATCAATGTTTTTATTGTCTGCATGAATAAAAATAAATCACCAACATTTTCTCTTAAATTGCCAGATCAATTCTGTGAAAGACCAACAAATGGATGTAATTGCAAAGCTTAATGAAGACTACCAGGACACAGAGCAGCAGATCAAGGTCCTTGGCTTTGAGGTATGTTTATTACTGCCTGTTAGGCTGTTTCTCAGTTGATCACCATTTTCCATACCGTGTATACTTTACATCTGCTGGACAGCAAGTGAATTTTGACAAATTTCAGAGTTTCGAAAATGTGGACAGAATTGGACATAAAAAAACAGTATGAAAAGAGTATTAAGGTTTTCAAACAATTGACATACTCACATTTACAGTGAAACAGAGCTTCTTGTGATTGTGACTCGTCAACACGGGCTGATCACTCCCTCAGACCAACAATTAATTATAACCACATGATTATTCACCTTTCAAAGTTTAAGCATGTAATTACAACGCAAAACATGGAACTCTGAAAATTAAATCTGGGAAACCATTGTAAATACCTAAATTAATTGTTGTTGTACAGAACTCTAGATTTAGATAGGCCACTGAAGGCAGGCAATGGAATTTTTCACAATATGTTACTAGAACTATGTCTTATTCCAGTTTTTATGTTTTTCTCGTCTTGTTGGATTTTAGGTTCAATTTAGCTCTTTTCTTATTTGTGGATGACAGGAAGTAAGTCATGTGTTGAGACCTAAATGATTAGGCAAATTTATTAAAATTGGATTTACTAATTAATAATTATTCTAATTCTTTGGGCTAATCTTGAAATGGGATTTGAGAAAACGTGTTCTGCTTTGTTCTGAGATTCAGGACACATTATTTTAGTTTCATATTCATGACAGTTTTATACACTGCATCAAAGAGATTTTGTTAATTAATGGCATTGTTCTTTCCTTTACTATTGTTTTGTTGGAGAATATTTCCAACGCTAATTAAAAGAATGTTTGTATCTGAAAAACCCATTCTTCCTATTACAGTAGTCAAATGGGTTAAAATTGTTATTTTCCAAAGCACATATTCAATTTCTTATTTTCCTTTTTTTAACCTAAAAAAGAATACAGCTACATGTATCTAACTATACAAACATTAACATACTTGGACATCATAAAAATATGTGATTGAACAGAACAACATTAGGTTGATTATATTTTTCTTTTCAGAAATACTATATTGGTACTCCATATATTGTGGTGAGACCAGAAACTATTCCTGAGGAGGTTTTGAATGCTGACTGCCACTATCCAGAGCTGAAGGACTCGCTGATCCAGGCCTTCCAGTCCCTCTCAGAGAGGTTCCAGGACAAATTCCAGAGGCTGACGAAGCAGCTTCAAGAAAATGACATGTAAGCACTGTTGTATCTTTTTCTGACATGAAATAGCTTTATAAATCTAACTGTTCTGATCCTGATCTTGTTAACTTCTTATTTGGTAAATATGTGGAATGCAGAACTTGTTGAACTCCACAGAATAAAGTGAAGCACGTCTGTACTGACTTTTCTCCATGTTATGTTGCTGATTAAGACAAAGTTTTCTCCCCAGGTGGTTGATTATACAAATCTGCTTAATACTTTATACCGTCTGGTACAGTAGCTTTTTTGTACAAATGCAGTGTTGCAATTTATGTGTTAGTGCTGTTTGATGTAGCAGTGATATTTCTGTGTTAAACTTGTTTTAGGTTCTGTGACTGGAATCCAGATGACCATCAACGTTTCCAGTTCACAGTGTCTATGTACACTCATGATGTACCGAACTACAGAGCACTTTGCATTGACATGCTGCAGAGACAGTTCCCTGGCAGGACACGACTCGAACTGGTTAGTTTTTTTTTTTTTTATTTACCTAAAGAATATTGCCGAGTTCATTCGGGTTCTGATCCAATCCCATTATCTCAATTTAAATAAAATCCCAATTTTATTTAAATTTTAAGTTTGGATTATTTGCATTTTGACCAACTGCCAATTCTTCAACATATTCTCAAAATGTAAAATATTACTCAGAATTATCTCAATGAGCACAATATCTTCAGGATGTAAACCTTTTCCCTGCTTTGTAGCTTTTATTACCATTTCAAATAACGGGATTTTGTCTAAAATATAGATTCAACCAAGAAGGTTTGCTTATTTGTTGAGTGGACCTCTGCAAAACTGCGAGGATGTTATGAACTTTGGGACATTGGTTTTGTGCTGATTTTAGAATTTGTCAGTATTTGCTTTTCATATTTAGTTCAATTCTTGAGATGTATTTTTATTTAGCGCTTAGTGACAGTCTCTAGTTATGGTTCTTTGAATATTTAAAACTTCAAATTTCCCACTCATGGTGTTGATAAAGAATAATATTTTATTTCTTATCTATTTTGTCTCTTCAAACTTGTTGTTGTGAATTTTGATCATTTCTCTTGTTAGGTTGTGTCTCAAGATTGTTACATTTCTATTTCCTTGTTTCCCATGTTTCCAGTATATTCTAATAGCCATTTTTCCCATTTGTTTTTTGTTTGTTGTCGGAAATGGGAAATTCCCCATCTCCCAGTCAGAAAAATCAACTGGAAAACCCTCCAAAGTTTATTTCCAGTTGGGAAAGTGGTAGTTTCAGTAGTAAACTGTGGTGGAAACATGTTTATGTAAGATTGCATCACGTAGCACCTACATCTCTAAAATGAACAAACAAACAGTGATGTTTGCTTATAGAAAGTATAACATAGAACAATGTTGGCAATAGGTATTGCAAACAATGCCGACTTGAGCCTTGCGATGTTGAAAGCCCAACTTCACTAGCTATGTTAGCAGTTACATTACCTCGGCTGTGATGTCAAGCCGTGTTCCGACTTCCGATGTAACTGGAATACAGCATCAGTTCAACTTTGGATACTTGACTTCCCTCACTTCTGCACTCAGTTTCTAATCCACCACCTGCTCCTTGTTGAGCAGTCAACTCTCCTGCATAAAAATATCTCAGTCAGAAAGCTATTTTTCATATCCTCCTGCAACCTGTCTGTTTCTATGCAATTCCTGTGTAGTGCATTAATGTGGATTCACACCTGGACTTTGGGTTTTTCCTTATTTTTAAGTAAACCTTTAACTTTCACCTCCACCTGACAGAAGGAATGCCACGGCTTGTGCCTAATGTATCCTGTTGCAAATAAAATAAAAAGTCACATAACCTGCCTTTATAATCTTTACATATCAGTTGCAGATGCCACTCCCTCACCCCTCTCCTGACCCACTCTGTCAGAAGCAGCCCTCCAGTGTGAGTCCCAGTCTCCCTGATCAATGTAGCTCAGCACCCTGGACTGAGATAAGCCTAGACAATGATCCGCTCAGCACGCTGCAGGATGTGCCATGTCACACACTGTGGACGGCTGACTCTAGCCACCGCCTCGTATCGCTATGACAACCGCCAGGCCCTCTCTCCTCCCCTTGCCCGCATCCAGAGACCTGTCGTCATATCAGTTCCAGCTGGGTACCGCATTTAGAGCTGTGATCATTCAGCCTCAGGGGTGTTGCAAGAGGGAGGAGACATGTCTTTCACTGCACTCTACATTTTCCAGGTCTGACTCCACCTAATTCAGCTATTAGTCATAATTAAACTGGTTTGCTAATCAGTGTGGGCATAGATTGATTTTGTGAAACCCCTCTGATTAGATGTATAGATGATAGTGTGCTATCAGAGTTTTTTTTAAGAGCCTTTAATTTATTAGAGAGACTTTTTTCTGACGTCTGGATGAATATGAATAGATCAGTATCCATAAACCTCTACAGGTGATTGTTTAGTTCCACTGAACTTCTGTGAGTGTGTTTGGCTATGTTCAATAAACAACGGCTTGCAAAACTATTCACACCCCTTGAACTTCTACTGTGAACATTGGCAAACAAACATCATCATGAAGACCAAGGAACACAGTAGACAGTTCAGAGACAAAGTTGTGGAGAACATTGAAGCAGGCTTTAATAAGTAAAGAATTGAAAAAATTTAATTCTTTAGATGTGCAAAGAAATGCCCACAGTTTATGTATAATACATAGCACATGATGAAGATTTGCATTTTGCAAGTGTCTTGCTGACTTAAAGTTGAACCAATCTCTGATGTTTTATTGTCAGGTGATTTGACTCAGGCTCACTTTGTCAAGAACTCCCTCTGCTGGATGGGGTATTTTATTGTTTTTCATGTCATAAGGTGTCATATGCAAAATTTTATCAGATTTTGTACGATCGACCAAGTTAGGTAGAAGGTAATAAATGTGTTTCCACCATAGCTTACTACTGAAACAGAATCCTGGAAGACAATTTGTTTCTGTCGGCACAAGAACTATGGCTTTGGAGAGCCTTTTTTTCCCCATTGAAACAATGCAAAACATCCAACTAAATCTACACAGAAAGGCTTTGCAGAAAACAAGGTGGATTTTCTGGAGAGGCCCAGTCAAAGTCCTTCTCATTTTTGCTGTTTCCCACAGCAGCTAACTGGATTATTAATGGCTTTGTTCTTTTCCAATTTCCCATAAAGTGCGTATTTCTAGGGCACATGGCACATTGTTGAGATTCTCCCATCTCAGCTGTAGCTCCCCGTAGCTCCTTTAGAGTTAACTTGGGCTGCTTTTCTGGTTAACTCTTGCCCAGCCTGTCAGTATAGGAATACACAATCCATATATTCCCATTGGTTAAATGGGAATATATGTCCCAAAAACCATCATCTTCATATGATGGATTTAATAGAGCTTGGTGGACTATTCAAACCTTTGGATATTGTTTTATATGCTGTTTTTTCTCTGATTACTCAATTAAGTATCTAAGACTTTCACAAGTGAGTATTTTAAATAATACTTAGGTGTCTTCTGACAGAAGGATGTACTTAAAATCCCAATATTGAATTTATCAGCTGGAAGAGAAAGACCATGAAAAACTTTGATGAGGCACCTTGTGCTTCTATAGATTTTTTTTGATTCTGTTCTCTCATTCTTTCTGTTTTCTGGATAACTAAGACATCGAGAACGCAGCAGAATTTCACAGATGAAATGTGGATCACTGAAGCAAAGTGTTGCCACACTTCAAGTGTGCAGAGAAGGCTCTGTACAGTTCGATGCATCCTTATGCTGTAACTGACCTCAATAGAGAACCTGTATGCATGGACACAGAGAGGCTGTACATAAACCATGTGTCTTTATTCTAATTTGTGTCTTTGTGTTAATTCATGTCTTCATGCTCATTGCATCTAGAAACACAGGTTAAAACAGGTATGGTGAAGGAGAGGGCAAGAATGAAGAATAAAAAGTTGAAAGTTGCACATTAATAAACAAGATTCGCATGACTAATCCTGCCACTTCTGTTGCGACGGCGGGTCTGTCAGCTCACTCATTTTCAATAAAACCAGTCAGCCGTCTAATGCCTTCGCCCTGTCAGTTAGCTGCTATTAGTCCATAGATGAATATCAT
Source organism: Girardinus metallicus (assembly GCA_903067095.1). Taxonomy (NCBI): domain Eukaryota; kingdom Metazoa; phylum Chordata; class Actinopteri; order Cyprinodontiformes; family Poeciliidae; genus Girardinus; species Girardinus metallicus. Next base: position 78,109 of record CAEGAE010013575.1, on the reverse strand, counting down.
TCCCTCTGTTCCAATGAGGCAGCCAAGTGGTGCAGCCTCTGAGTGTGCTGACACAATGATGAATAGCTATGGGCAGTCCTCACACTGAAAAGAACTGCTTTCCTTCAGAACATTTCACAGCCAGGAGAGAGGGATGGTCTCATACCCCTGCAGAGCTAGATCTGGCACAAAGGTGTCCCTGTGGTAATGCTGCCTTTAGTGTAGACAGTGTGTCACGCAAGAATGTTTGTGAAATTTTTGCAACGCATCATAAATTTGGTGCATAATGCAGAACAAGTAGGATTTGGCTGCAGTGACTCATTTTTTATTGTCTTCTTCAGCATTATCTTAAAAAAAATCATATAAGAATACTCCTTGTGTTCTCCCATGTTATTTGCTCTCTTCTTGTTTCCTCATTTTTTTGTCACATTTGCTTTAGTTTATCGAGGCATTTTTGATATCAGACAAAGATAACCTGTGTAAAATGATCCAAACCAAACTTGGACTCGTGTGAAAATATAACTTTCCCCTGTTACGGCCCTGGGCCTTGTGGGCTGGGTTGCGGGTACTGTTGTCTGTTCTCCTCCCTTTGCAGGTGTTGCTGATCCGGTTGATTTGGAGCACAGAGTGCTTAAGCCTGGCTGTCTCCACCTTCTGGGTCGCCTCTATTGACATCCACAATCCATTGTTTTTGTTAATAAATATTCCTTTTTATGCACGTTAACCACTCCCGGTTTGTAATGACTTTGAGCCAGTCGTAAATGAATAGATTAACTAAACTTTCTTAAATTTCACTTGCTGTTTAGATAGAACATGTCTGGCAACATGAGGTAGGCTAAAAAGGCTACTTTTTTTTTTTTACAGAACCTGTTATGAATAGGTCATCTCAATAAATGAATGAATTTGAAAATTGTTTTTTGCATTTATTTAGGTGGATGATCTGAAAACATTTAGATGTGACAAAAATAAACATGTCCATGGCACAGATAGTTTAAAAATAAACTCATTTAGAAAAGGTCTTATATCAGTGTTCCTTCTCTTGATTTCAGTTGCAACATGGACGCATCTGTGACATGCATCGATTCATCCAGAAACAAATAAGAGTCATGACCCAGCAATGGCAGCGAGACACACAGGAGCTCCTGGACAGGGCACTGGACACGCTGCAGGAGGCGAAACACGCCCACCAGGAGGAGCTGGAGCACCACAGAGACCGCCAGCATCAGCAGGACATCTGCCTGCATCTCAGAGAAAAAGTTAGTGTCTCTTTTACTTTTACCTCTAGTCACCCTGTGATTAATATACATCTGTTAGTGTGGATACAATGAAGATTATTTATCACAACGCTTAAAGGATTATGCACATGACATGTCTTTGTAAGTGTCGATGTGATGGTGAGGCGTGAAAGAGATCGTAAAGGGAGCCTTGTTCGACTGCCTGCTTGTGCATCGTATATCTGCTGATGATGCTGTATATAATGCAGGGCTGCCTGACAGCCTCTCTTGCTTTAGCTGCTGCTTGGGATCAGCTGTGAATGCAAACAAGCTAATAAGGATGGTCTGCCGAACAAGATGCTGCTGTCTCCGAGGGGTGCTAGTTACACATTGACACAACAAATCCACATGCTGCAGATGTTGTACTGTATAAATTCAATTTTCTTTACCCATGTTTTTTTCTAATGGTGCTTTTGTCTGGTGACTGTTTGGATAGGACCCTCTGACATGAGCTGGGTTGAGCCAGCATGACTGAGGCTCATTTAGTCAAATATCATCAGATTAGTTGTTTGTGTACTACAGGTTTGGATGCACAAAGTTTAAAATTTGTTTCTTTGATATCTGCAGGGTTTACGCTTCCTCTTCACACTTATTCCATGGCTGTATGTTGGAGGGGTTTAACATCATATTTAGTTTTCTTCTCATTAAACAACATTTTTATCAGCATCTTTAATATAAATGTTGCAACAACCACAAACCTTAATATGTAATTCACTATGCCCATGATGCTACCACCGTATCAGCATGAATACCTTGTTCAACATGTTCAACATGACTTCTTATGGCTCTCTTATAGTGGCTTTCTTCTTGCCACTCTTCCATAAAGGACAGATTTATATAGTTTATTCATCCAACAGATAAATGGGTTTGCTCATGCACCTTTTAACTGTTCTTTCAAAAATTAGCGTCATTGTCATTAAAAGTGTATATATTTTATATAAAGCAATCTGAAATACTTGGAAGGTTTGCATTCATTCATTTTCTTTTTAATTGTGAAAAAGAACCAAGATATATTATGTGTTAACAGAACTAGTAATAATCATGTCATCAATGTTAATAAGTTCTTGTTTGTATCCCTGGAAGTAATTTAATGTGGTGTCTGGTAAGAAACTCATCTTTAGACATATCAATGGTACAAAACAAACATAATATAGTGAATTTAGCAACATCAATATAAACAGGTACTGTTAAATTCAATTGTAACCCATAATAATTATCAAAGTATTTTAATAAGCATAAGTTAAAAACATAAATTATAGAAAGACAGAATAGAAATTAGGCCACAAATCACACAGTGTGTGTACAGCTTAACATTGAAAGCAAACGGAGCTGAACTAGACAGAAAAGGATCTACAAATCAAAAGAGAGAAAGCCCAACACTGAGATAAGAAAGCAAACCAAACTGCACACAGAGGCAGAAACCCAATCACACATCTATTACCTGAAGTTACCACAGTCGCTCACAATAAAGAGCCTAAAACCTTATTATTATTAGGTTATTTAAAGAAAAAACATTTGCTGCTTCTTGCTGGCTTCCAAAGCAGAGACGATGGTGCAGCAAGTGATTTAAAACATTAAGTTACAAGATTCTTTTACTGATCAGTAAAAAACTTAAATATTGGTTTACTTTTAAATTCCTTGAAGCTTAAATTATTTCTTATCTTCTGAATCTTGCAGATTTAATTTGACTAAGAGTTTGCAATAAAGTAGATGGGATTTATAGCTTTTCTAGAATTAGTGATACAAAAGAACTGGGCTTTTGTATACTGTTTGCACATAGTGTCCTTATCAAGGCCATCCATCCATCCATCCATCCATTTTCATTACACCCTTGTCCCTTAGTGGGGTCGCGAGGTGCTGGTGCCTATCTCCAGCCACGTTCCGGGTGAGAGGCGGGGTTTATCAAGGCCATTTTTCTCTTTTCTGTTTCTGACAAATTTGATAAAGTTTAAGGGGCATATAGATATTTTAGCAAGACACAACAACACAACAATGCTTCCTCTTGGTAACTTCAAACTGTGTCCCTGACAGCAATAAGAAATTCCAGTAATTTCAGTAACAGCAAACATTCGCATAGATTTGATGCAGGTCACTCAAGTAAAAAACTGCTTTTTATTAACTTTTGTTGAGAGTGATCTCTAACTCAGGAAAATGATTTTGTTATGCACAGCAGTCATCTTACACTGAGGCTCAGATTGATGCACGTTTGCATCCAGTCATTATTTTTGCTTGCTGTTATCATCACAGCACAGTGACACAGCAGAGAGACAAGATGGATTTGCCTTTTTACTGCAACTGCATCTTTAACGCTTTGGTTTCCACCACCCCTCCGGCGGGTCTATTTCCATTGTTAAAAAAGGACTCAAGTGCAGGTCTGAGCAGGCAGCTGGGAGGAGATAAACAAACAAATTAAACTGTTAATAAAGAGAGAAACGAGCTTGTAGCTCAAAGTTCAGAGCAGAGAAGAAGGTGTGGCAGAGAGAGGGCCAAACAAGGTGGAGTATAAGGAACATGAACAGCAAACATAGGTCAGGATTTAGCAGTGAACAAAGAAAATTAAGATGCAGTACTAAAGAACTTAATGACAAAACAGTTTTAACAATAAGAGACCTGTTAAAGATGAGTGAAAAGACATTATATTATGGTATAACGGTATGATCTAAAGTTAAAATGTTTAGTACATCTATACAGCATGTCAAAGATTTTATAAGAAAATAACTGTTTTCAATTAGATTACCACAAACACAATTACAAGTACTCCTAACCATTCCTTTTATAAAAAAAATAATTTAAGCACTTTTTTTTAAGTTGATCAGAGTTTCCGTGAACATTTAATTTGCAATCCACAATTTTCTGTTTCCCTGTGCAAAGCTGTGATGTCACCAACTATGATGTATTTGTTTGTATTACTGCTATGCCAGTGAGACAGATAAGAAGAGAAACAGCAAGCAAAAGGAAATTATGATGAGATGCTATGATCCAGAGAACAATGTAGAACTGACGAAGAAGCTCTTTTTCCACAATCGCTGGCTTCTTCTTCTGGGTCTTGAGGAATTTTGTTGATATCCTGTATTTATAGGTGTCACAAAAAGTACCCGCCAGGCATCTTGGAAGACAAACAACAAACATAACTATAGCAATACATCCAGAAAAATCCAAACGAGCAAGTATTTAAAACACCTAATAAAGTAATATAGGAAATTTCAAAATGAAAATTGACATTTATTTGATGAACTCAACCCATACTATATGCCAGAGACCAACTGTAGTCAGAATCATGAGTCAACACGTCATACAATTTGAAATGTTGTTATGGAGATCTACGTGTTGTCAGGGAATCACACAACAAAACAAAGACTAGTCGGGAAAGAAAGGTTTTAGTGGCCTAAAACATTTCAAATGGGCAAAGGTGAGTGCCCATCAGCTCTTAGAGGCTATTATTCCCAGTGAGGTAAAAGATATCCCTTTTTTATTTAACTATTGGAAAATGCTATGGGCCATAAACTTTTCATTTGAAAACCTACAGCTGATCTGTAAGCTGCACTACAACAAGCATAAACCCAAGATCAACACAGAAACAACAGAATGAAATTAACATCTAATGTCTAGACCATGGCCTTGGCTGAGACAATATTTTCAAGCAGTTTAAGTTTTCTTAAGTGGCTCTTTTATAATGTAAGCAGACAGAGATAGTTCAATATTAAGTCACATAAAGCCTGCCATACATTTCATAATAACCATGCCGTCATTGTCTGGATAACACTTCTGTTGACTTTTCCCAATGTGAGAATGTAAATGTCTCCTACAGTTCAGACAAATCATACCATATACCAGAGGCCAATTGTAGTCAGAATCATGAGTCAACCTTAATTCTTCACTTTCTTATAATTTAGACATAATCTTGCATTGAAAAGCGCTTTGTGGCTGCGGGGGCAGTGGGAGTGTCTGGTTATCCCTCTGAGTGGCAGGCAGCCGGTCTGCTAATGTAGTAAGGCTGTTTGCAGTACTGAGTGTCCGTCACAAGATATGGTGGTCAAAGTTCAACAAATGTCATCACTGAGCTCTCCTCCTGCCAAGGTGGGTGCAGCACTGTCCAAACCATTGTTGTTCAGCAAACACGTTTGGTTGGGTTAGCTTAAAACTAAGGGGAATGAAGAAAACCATCGCTGATGCCATGTATTGAGCATAGTGAAGGATCTGTTATGCTGTGGACTTGTTTTTCCAAAGGCTGTGGGAATCAATTTTGCTCTGGAGGACATTATAAATTATGTAAAAGATCATGATATTTAACCTAAAATCCCAGTTAGAATTGCTCAATAAACTGGAAATGTGTCTTCATTAGTTCTTTAAGCAGAATAATGATCCAACACATATGGCCAAATCAACACATTATCTGCTCACCAGACACAAAACCAGCTTTCTCTAATCACCTGTTCCCAGACCTTGAAAACCTGAGGGGTGATTTTCTTCATAAATATATATTTCAGTGATCTAAAGAGAAGAGAATGGGAGATAGGACCACAGAGTCTGGATGATCTGGAGAAACTGTGTAGTGTTTCTGTCTCTTGACTTCAATGCTTTTTGTGAAAAGTGCTTTTTTTTTTTTTTTTTTTTTTTTAGCAAATCTTCTAAAATCCACATTTTGTTGATACCTGGTGGTTAATATCTCTTAATTTCCTATTCAGAAATGCTCAGAACTCCTCCTACTTTTCAGCTCATAAAAACATTTTTTTTTCAGGCATTGATAGACTGGTTCCGATTTTAATTTAGAGAGCAAAGCTGTCTCATCTTTACAAAAGACAGGTAAAAAATGTCCAGGGAGAAAATTCGGGGTAATTGATTTCTTTACTCCTTGTCACACAAAATCAAAAATGATTCTCTTGAGAATCAAAAAAATATGTCCTGCTGGATTCGTAAATTATGTTATAAACCTCATCTGCGATGAGCGATAATATAACCTTTGTCCGCAATGTATAAATCATACATTGGCAGAGGTAAGGTGAAATGTATAAATACTATAATGAGTTAAAATTCACGCCTGAGATGCAGCTCATTTCATTTTTTTTTTTATCACCGAATGCCAGACTCGTCTTTTCATCTCATCAGGCGTTTGTTCTGGGCTATTCTGGCTGCTGTAATTAGCTGGTATTGTTCTTGGTGTTACTCCTCATTCCAGCCTTTTATTATGTCCTTGCTTTCATTTTACCTCCCGCTAATATTTCGCCCCCAGGCGTCTTTGATTGTGTGATTGTGTTTTTCCACACGAGTGGATTAAGCCTGGAGGGATGACAGATTGCTGCAACAGGCTCAGGTGGGAGAAGAGATGAGTGGGCCAGCAGGACAAAAGACTCAACTGTCAAGAGTTTTTATAACAAGATCTCATTTGCCTTCAGAGTACTTTGCAAAACAAACGATGCTGTCATGGATTAAATTATGACTGGATTATCTATTATTGTGCCCTTCCCCAGTTAATCGGGATATTCTCTAGGCAAAACTGTTAGCAGATCCCCTGTCAGTGACTATTAAGTACATTGTTGGAAAAGTCTCAGTTGCGGAGACAGCGTGTGGGCCACAGTGCTTCAGCTGACAACTCTCTGAGGAGTTAATTACTCATATGTGTATAATTTTCTCTGTTATGGACATTAGAAAAAAATTCTGATAGGGCCAGCTGTGAAACTCTTGTTGCATATTACTGCAAAAAGCTTTCGTTTTTCTCATTTTGGACACTGACATTATTTCAAGTACTCTAAAGATTTGCTTAATCTCATGTTTCATTATACTGATCAGGAAAGTAGTCTTGCATGTGAACTATGTTCTGTTGTGTCCTGTTTGCTATACCCCATATGCACTGTGGTAGACTCGTTTGTCTACAGAACTTCCTTTATTCTTCACTGTCTAATAATTTAGAATTTTACTCAGAAGGTGTTGGTAGTTGAGATTTTGGTCCACATTGTAAAGATAGCTTCACTTAGTTGATTTGTTGACAGCACGTCCATGATGTGAATTTCTCACATTCCGAAGGTGCTCTGTTGGTTTAAGACCTGGTGACTATGGGGAACATTAGAGAACAGTAAATTCATTCTCATGTTCAAGAAACATGATTTATAGAGGCGACATGAAGTTAAAGTTTTATCACAATATTTTGTGGTACTATTGTAGTAGCAATAAAAAATTATTAAATTATTAATTAGTGCTTTTCTAGTCAACTGAGATGATCTGAATTTGGTGACATGGTGCAGTATCCAGCAGGAAGTAGTTATCAAAAGGTGGGTATGGTGCAGTTATAAAGAGATGATAATGGCCAGAAACAACATTTAAATGCTTTCACGTTGTTTACCCAAAGACTGACCAACTGATTCGACTGAAATAAAGACACATTAGACCAGGCAATATTTTGGTATTGTTCAATCTTAGCAAGATTGCCTCAGTTTCTTGTTCTTATATGAGATACAGTTTGCTCTTCTGCTGGCTGCTGCAGCCTGTCTACTTCAAGGTCCAATGTGCCGAGTGGCCATTTGAGCTTTTGTTGTCTTTCTGTCATCTCAACTAGATCTCTAACTCTCCTGTGGGTACATAAATAATGTTATTTAAGTACTCAAAAGAGTTATGTAAATAAACTGCATTTACTTACTCACAAGAGATTTTAGTTTATTTATAAGCATGTATTTAAATGCTATGCAACAGGAGAGAAAAGCAGTCAAGTTGTTTTTGTCCACATAACTTGCATATTTAAATTTTTTTCAACTCATTCTCTGTTAATCTGGGAATGTGTGTGAACCACAAATTGTTAACTACAGTTTTTATTTTGTCATAGATTCAAATCTTGAAACTGATGTTTTGTTTCTCAGACAGTAGAATTTTGTCTCCAAAAATAAATAAGTAAATAAATAAGGAATGATTCAAGACTTTTGCACAGCACTGTATATATTAATGATTTGTCACCAAATGGCCTGCAGAAGAACTGACAGCTTTTGCACCGCCCACTGACAGAAAATATTTAAGCGAACAGTTATGCTAACAAAGGCTTTCAGCATGCTGCAGAGCTCAGATAAAAACGCTATCATTCTTTTGTCATTTTGACATCTCCTCAGTCTTTCTTGTGCTGCCATGAAAAAGGATGGAGTCCCATTTCTATTTAAATTCACAGAAAGCGAGATTCCAGTGACAAATTACTGTATATAATGGTATTCCCCCCCACCCCCCCACCCTGTTCGTGTTCCTTAAAATGCCACTTCATCTCTGCCTAAACAATAAGTCAGACTAATGCATTCTGACAGGATGCTTCTACCAGATTTTCCAGATACAAATTATTCTGCAAACTGAACTTACTGAAAACAAACTTTAAATGTCTGCTAATACAAATGAAAATATGTGTAGATATATTTATTCATCATGTATGTCTCTTAAAAATATATCCATTTTATTTACAGTCTGGATCTGAGAACATACTTCTCATATCTGAGACAGATCAGGGATTACCAGCTGATTAAATTCTGGTGCTTGTTTTCTAGAATACAATATCTGACAGAAAACAAGTTATCTTCCATTTCATTTTACATTCAAACTAACAACCCACCAATTACAGGGCAAACTCCTGCCAGCACTGTCACCTTTAAATTTTTTCTGATGTTTCTTCTAATTTTGTTATGTAACATATTTCATTGAGTTATTTTTTTCATATTATGTTAAATATTTTCAAAATGGCCTCATTTTGAAAATATTCAGTGGTCAATATTTTTGACCACTGAGTGCCAACTCCCCCTGTGATTCTGACCAGGGTTGAGAGCAAATAGAAAGAAAATGGACTGAATTGTTGCTTTATTGGCTGACCGCCTAGAATGCATTTTACACAGAAGCAACGCATTTCTATTTTATCTGTGAAAGATGCATCCCTTCTGCCATTAGGGATCTGACATGTATTTAAAATTATTTAAGAACTTTTCTTTTTCCCACAAGGACACAAACATCAGAGGAGAGACGTACAAAAGCAGGAGGGGTTGCAAATAAGCTTTTTACAAACTTATATAAAGACAACTTGCTAGCCTTTAAAGGTTTGCATATATATGTATATATAAATATATTGGTGCCACAAAAACCAGTACAAGAAAATCTGATAACAATATTGATTCATCTTTTTCAACAAAAACTGTCTTAATTTTAGATATAAAATACAAAAGCAACTAACAGCATTTTTTCATCTGTCTTTGTAATAATTTATACTAATAACAACTCTCAAATTCTTTAGTCGCAATCTAGTTATAGATTTTTAAAATTGCATTATTTGATTTATAATTACTTATATACAATAGGTTATTTGTCCCCATACTTTTAATTATTGACTGTATTTTCCAAGAAATCAAACTTGGAAGACCAGATAATTACTAAATCTTTCATCAAACCTGAGCAACTTAACTCTGTGATTGGTTTAGTACATTTAAGGCTTTGCTTCACTGAGCACCAGAAGGCACTGAAATCAATACCATGCCCTTTCACAATCACCGGATTGCAATACAGAAGGCAAGATTACTATTAACTTCACTGTCCATATAGACATATTACACTGACTAAAAAAAGTGCGACTAGCTTTTCGAATTTGAATTATATTAAAGACAACATTAATCTCCAATATTTTTTATTCACTAGATTTATCTTCTGCGCCTAAAATTGCATATTAAGTCAGATTAAGGACTAAAAGTCTGCGTGAGAAAATATTATGATTTCTAAAAAGGAACAGTGCTTTATCTGCAGGCTCAACATTGTTAAATAGAAGTGGATTAGAGGCCGGATCGTTTGAAGTCCCCGTCCTAAACACACAGCTGCTGCTTTTATCTCAGCCAGCCCGTCAGGAACGATTGACTTTACGATAACTGCTGGTGCTAATGTGTGTGAGAGCATGTTAATTTTAAGTTCATCCCTTGGGGGATTTCTAAGCTTTCTTCTGATAGATCTGTGAATCCATCTGCCCTGTCAAATGCAACACTTAATACTCAGCAGGCCTCAGACAGGCTGCTGCACAGAGACGCTGTCCCTTGCTCCTGTAAACAGTGACGCCTCTGTTTGTCTTTTTATACCACAATGAAGAGCACAAACTTAATGCCGGACTGTAGTTTTAATGTGACAATTTGTTACATTTAAATCGCAGATAAAAATTATGGGTTGGATTTGATGTGATACATTAACACAAAGTAGATATTAACTGTGAGAGTGAAGGCAAATGATTGAATGGTTTTGGATGCCTTTTACAAATTAAATCTGAAATTGTGGTGTGCATTTGCATTGAGCCCCCATTTGTGGACGCCCCTAAGTAAAATCCAGTGTAACCCATTGTCTTCAAAATGTACCTAATTTGTACATGGAATGCCTGTTTGTAATTTGATCTAATACAGCTGTTCAGTAAACGACTCAAAGGTGTGATAGAGAACGTTAGTTCATAAAGGCAAAGGTACACAGCTGACTGATCAAAGTTAAAGCTGTGGAGAAAAGCTGGTCAGAATTGATAGAAAGATAAAAGGCATCTAAATATGGAGCATTAACTATCTATTGTATGCTTTAGCGTGCTTGACTTTGTGTTGGTCTATCACATTACATCTCAATAAATATTAAACCTAATGTTTTAATGTGACAGAATTTTAAAAAGTTTCTACACTTATGCACACTTTAGCAAGGCAGGGTAAGTCACAGAGTTACTCTCTTTATGCTATAGTGCTCTGACAAATCCAAAGGTGATCTCACATAAAGTGTTAAAATCACTCCTGCCATCTCCTTCGGCATCCATTTGGCACTTTGGCAGCTAGTTGTCTGCTCATAGCTTTTTCAAAGTCACTTCGCATTGATGATAATCTGCTTTTTTTTTGTTGTTGTTTCTTCCTGGTGTGCATTCATAGCTGCAGCAGTGGCGGGCCCAGCAGGAGGAGGTGGCGAAGCTGGAGGCAGCTATAGCAGCAAGACGTCAAGAGGAAGAAGAGGAGAGATTAAAGAGGGAGCAGGAGAAGGAGGCTGCCATGAGATCCCACCAGAAAGAGAAAGTAAAGACTTTGTCTATATTTCTGACTGGAAACGTGTTTGTTACTTGCTGCAGCATTTTTTAATCAGTAATGTAGAGCAAATGTATCAAAAGTCTTTAAAAGAAATAAAAGTAGTCAGGAGAGCTTTGTTGATATACCTTACTTATGATGTTGATATAAGCTTTATCGGTCTAATTTGATTTGCTTTAGAAAGGATGAACCTGGGTCAATGGAACAAAACCAAAAGAAAAGTCAATGCAAAAAAAATGGAAATGATGTACACAAAAGAAAACCCTGGATGTTATGAAATTGAAAGCATGTGCCATTATCATTACACGGGGATTTTGATTATCCGTTTTAGTTATTGAACACACAGGTGTGATAACACCAGAACGTGTTTGTTTCTGACTGTTTAATTAACTCCCTCCTCAGGGGTCCGCTATGGGGGGAACTGGCAGCCTGGGATGCTGTCTGATTAATGAGAACATTCAGGCCTCATTGGATTCCGTATAATTTAGCACAATAGTCAGACAGACCCTGAAATTTCATCTCATTTTCTCGATTTATATTTATCTGATTCCTGCTGCTTCAGTCAATAGGACATGATGATCCTGGGAGTTTTCTGAGAGTCAACTTTGTTGCTGCGTGATTGTTCTTCTTGTTAACTTTCTGTTGTTTGTCACGTTTCTTTTTTTATTCTTCCAGCTGAGACTGTTTTATTTAAAGCAGCAGAGAAGGAGGGAGTTGCTGGAACATAGGGATCAGAAGGCACTCGCAACTCTTAGGAGCGCCATGGAAGAACAGGCGAGAAGAGACAGGGAGAGGTGAGTGCTGGATAGAGGGACCTCATTTCTTTGTATGTCAGTGCTTTAACAAGTGAAAATACATCCAATGTGGTGTTGCTTTTACATATATGTTTTGGCTTTGGCACAATAGTATATTTACACAAACAGTTGGGAATAGAATAAGGGGGTGATTGATTTATGACAAGGGAGATTTCTAGTTGTTCCAGCAGGAAAATTCACATGTAATAAGAACAAGTTCCACCTCAGTTCAAACACATCGGAAATTAAATAAGGTTAATAGTTCACAACCTCTACAAAATAATTGAAATACTCAACATGACCAATCATTTTTGTACATTCGTGGGTTCTCTCTGGGTACTCTTAGGTTAGTTTAAAGGTTTGCACAAGTCAGTCCAGTGTGTCTGCGAGGTTGTTTGTGTTGGCCTGCGATGGATCTCGTCTGTCAGTGAATGCTGGGAATAGGCGCTAGCCGCTCCTTCAACCTTGAAAAAATAAACAGGTATAGATAATGGATGAATGGATGATGTTGTGATGTCAATAAGCACACTGATTATATCTATTGATTTGATTTAGCCTTATTCTCATGTCTCCCACAAACTGATTTTTGTTGGTGGTAAAAGTCATCAACAAAACTGCCGATGCACACATTTCCTTTCTTTGGCAATCAAAATTGGACAAGGCTTGATGGTTTACTATTATTTGCCTTATCTCATGGCTGCAATAGATCCAGTTTCCTCAAAACAATTTAAAGTGCCCTACTCTGACTTTTGAGAAACAGTTTTATTTTATTTTTTTTTTTATAATTGCATCTGAGGAGGAACAAAAATGGGCTTTTAATTAAAGACTAAAAGCCCATTTTTTGGCACAGCATTCATCTGTCGGTTTTAAGTAGCTTCTGTGTAATGTTCCCATCTAGCGAAAGGGTAATGTAAGCAATGATTTACTGATTACGTGAGCAAGAAGCACAGTCACAACTAATGAAAATACTGATATCAAGGTGAATGATTTAAATAAGACTCTGGTGTTTCTTTCAGTTTTATATGATCACCATCTGTCTATTTGCTGCAGTAAAAAAAAAAAAGACAAAAACAGTAAAATTCTTTACTTGCAAAGAAAGCCATGTCTGAATACCCTTCTTAAAAAGGTAAAATAACATACAGCACTTTTTGAGGTTGTTTCACCACAAACATGCTCCAATTTTACAGACATGCTCACACTATTTACATTATTTGTGCATATCACTTGAAAGAGATGCTGCTATTGCTTTACTTTGCTGGCTATTTTCGTTTGGACTTGTAGGATTCTAGATTGAATCAAAGAAAACTCTTCTGACATGCCAGAGTTTTAAGCTCTCAGTGGCCTTTTGGATCATGTTGCTTTTTGATTCATTGAAGCTATTCATGCTATTAACAGTCAGCATGTTTACAGAGCTTTTATTCTGATGTGGATTTACACAAATCCAAACAAAACAAGTCGGAACACTGAACCAGTTTCCTTCTTGAACTGCATGATGGCCAGACATTTGCATGGTATTTGTACTCTCATGTAACTTGCATGTAGTTTTCTGGAGTCTGGAAATTGCATCTGAGGAGGAACAAGACTTCTGGATTATTGAATTATTTGGATTTTCCCATAATCACACAAGAAAGCAGTGTATTTCAGGTGTTGCCTTACAACAGAAAAGGTTACATTTGATTTAATGTCAGGCAAAAAGAAAATGTTAGGTTATTAAAAGTATGTAGCTATCTGGTTTCAGTTATTCTTGACAGGTGTGATGTTTCACAAAATGCACTTCGTTTTCGAGTTTTTTGATGTGGCACCAAGATGAGGAATAATGTTAAAGCAGCTTCATGATGGAGTAAACTGCAGCTTTTAGACTGTGTTTTGCCAGGATGAACAAGTGGGGGGGCTGAAAAAGAGATAAAAACAGATAATCTGAGAAGAGCTGCACTCTGGCAGCACCATTAAACTCCACCACTACCCGCAGGGTTGGTGTGAAGTGATAGGTAATGCTGCCTCTGGCTGTGGCCAAGGAACAGAGGTGTCATCCAGACCTGATGTCCGACAGCCTCTCTCTGCTCCCTTTAGGGTGCTGTTTCGCGCTGATGTGTTGCAGAAACGAATGAGGGAGAGAGAAAAGCAGGAGCTGGAGCAGCAGAGGGAGGAACGAGAGAGGCAAGATCGTCTGGAAGCTCTCAGAAAGCAGGTGAACTATTTGCCGGCCTTAACAGTTTGAGCCACTCAGCTTTGTTCTGTCAGTTCAAATTACTCACGAGGGAAGAACTGGACTCATCCTTACCCGGGCAGAAACATCAGTGCCACCTTTTGGTTGAAAGTGAGAAGACAGTCGTGAGTTACTAATATCAATGTCTTTTTATATCATCGTCTCAGGTTGAGGTGGTGGCAGAGGCCGACCCAGAGAGGATGATGGCGGATACAAAAGCTTGGAGGAGCCGACACTTGAATGAGAAAGAGTTTGAGCTGCAGAGGCCTCTCTACAGTATTAACACGTACACGGACAAACAGGTGAGGAATGATAATATCTACCCTCCGCTCACCTTTACCTGTTGTTTAAAAGACGCCAATGACCGGGTGCATTATCATTTGCTTCAATCTGCTTGTTTCTGCTCCCTACATATTGACTTTAGACAATCACTTGTTTTTTCCCAGATTTCTTCAGCTACAATCAGTCGTTCAGGTTTTGTTTCACTTTAGTTGAGACTGACCCATGCCATCAGGAAAAACACACAAAGCAAGTGACTTATCAAACAATGTTTGCCCTCATATCAACACACAGCCAAGATCCCAAGGACACCATGTCAATCGATAAGCTGCAGAGGCTGCCGGATCTGTGGCTTCTTTGAAAAAACAAAAAAAACATAGTTGTATAATTTAGTGGAAAAAGCTGCAAATATGTAATTAATTTACTATGTACTGGTTGCATGTCTGTCTCCCAGATTGTGTCAGATCCAAGAGTCCGAGCTGAGCAAGCTCTCCGAGAAGCTGGAGTACACCAAAGCCAGTATGCCAAGGAGGCCCTGTCCCAAATCAAGCCTCCTAAACCACCAAGACGAGACACAAAATCCACACTTAAATTCTGATAAGAATTGTGTTTGGCTCATATTGTTTTGTTCCAAGCATTTATCTTTTCTCTTTCATTTAAAACAGTAAATAAATTCATAAAGCGCTTTTCTTGTTGTACTGATCACTCCAAGTGCTTTACACTGTCACCACATTAACCAATTAACTTGCACACATTCATACACTGATACGCAGATCAGTAGGCAACATGATACAGGGGTAAGCTGGAATTAAATCCACAATCTTCCTATTGAAATTCACTGAACCACCATCGCCTCAGATCTTAATAGAGTTAAACAACGCAGCATAGATGTAAGCTCATCCCATCTCAATGTTTGTCATACCTCATCCTGATCTGAGTCATTTAAGAATAAATACTGACCAATAGTGAACACCTGGCCACTGTTTTAGTAGATAAAAAGTCTGACTAAATACCATAAAATGTATCATCTGCTGTAACTTACTCGACGCATTTCGGATGCTGAATATGAATTTTGTTGGAGACTGACATATTTTGTCGTCACATGCCAGTTAAGCTCTTCAACTAATCATATCTTAATATCTTACAGCAGATTTTTTTTATACCAAGGAGTTTACTACATGTTGTGATGACTTTTTATTACTGCTGCTTCAATATGCTTTAAGAGTTACAACTGAGCTGCTTTTTTTTGCAGCTGAAACACTAGTTTATTAGAATTTATAAGCACAGATTCATTAGATCAACAAAATAATAGGATTGGCTTAGAATACAGTTTTGCAAGCCATGCATAGAAAAAATGTAGCAGTGATTTGAAGTTATTAATGCTAGCCATTAAGAAAATGCTCCTGTCTGATCCCAAACCTGATACTTCATCCCCGGTGTAAACATAAATACGTAACACTCGATGCTGCTTCCAGCCATTGCTGAGGTACTGCCAAAGTTCCCTTTATTCCAGTATGAAAAGTGTAGCAATTAATTAAATTCTATTATGAGTAATAAACATCATGTATTGATCTTGCATTGCAACAGTTCACATCTCACAAAAGAATTGCTGATGGGTATTTATTTATTGACTGCTTACATAAAGTTATTTTTTACAATGACATATGTACAGCATAAACTCCAAATTATATTTTGAAAACATGTAATATTGTCATTTATTGTCTGTGTCGCTTTATTACAAGAAAGAAAAGCAATAAAAATACAAAGAAATACCTTTTAAACCATAGATCACTACTGTCTAAGATACAGTATAACCTAGAATGTAGCTTAGACAGGTTATTGTTTTGTCTTCATTAAGGTGCTATTTAATTTTCAGTCATTCAGATACAAAATCAAAATATGTTTGTCGTCTAAACATAAGATTTTGGAGTCTATGCATGTCAGCTTTGGTAGCATATGTACAATGGTTCACATTAACATGAGCATACACAACACATTATTGTAAAGATTTGTATTATCTTACAAAAATTTTGCATTTAATATGAAAATATTAAATACTTAAATATCTGTAAAAGCAGTGTGAAAATATTTATTTCAGCTTCATTAAAATAAATCATAAAAAAGCATAAATATTTCTCTAATTTAACTATTAACACTAGGTACAGTGTATGTATATACATTATCAACATGGTAGCCAAAGCTACATATAGTTTTTTACAGGGGAGCAGAGCGTTCAGGCAACAAGTCCCAAACGTTTCTTGATAAAGTGGGACACCAGGACTTGAGGTCTCTGCTGGTACTCCACCAGAACATCATGTGGGGAGGTGATCTGGTCGCCGTCGAAGCGGTTCAGTAAGGCAACACACACCACAGCCGCTGCAGAAAGACAGGAAGTGATGAGTGATGGTACAATACCGTTCCAGTGCCTTATGGTTAATTGAAGGCTATTCTAAAGATAGAATACTTAAGGTTTCAATTATTATTCCAGCTGTTTCTCGGCTCCAGATCAACACACATCTCCCTACCTTTCACATTTTGATGAGAAGTGTCTGTGTTGTGATTAATCTAAGCAGTTTAAATATAGTAGAAAAAAATTGTGAAAGGTCCAAATGTTTTTCAACATGGACATTTTTTTTCCTCACTGAATAAAAGTACACATTTGTGTGAGATTTTCCTAATGCAATTAAAGATTAATTTATCATAAGGCTGACTCTACACGTTTAGCTAGAAATGCTTATCTTCGTAAAGGATGCTGCATGTTGGAGATTCTTGCTCAGACAGGAAGTGTATTTCGGTCTGTCTTGAAACATCAAATTAGACTAATTGCCTGATGTGTTCACAGCACTTGTACTGGGTCATTCTAGTGTTCAACAGTTTGTTATAAATAGACACCTTTCAGGCCACAGACTCGGCACATGGCAGCAAAGACGGTGGATTCCATCTCAATATTCCTCACTCCGGCCTCGTAAGCTTTTCTCAGATACTCCAGCTTTTCCTCATGAGAAAAAGAACAAAGAGCTCCATCGAGTCTGCCTTGACCTGAAGAGATACAGAATATTTCAGTACTTGATGAGTCCAAGAGGATTCAGAAGTGAATTATGAATGATGTTTTGTTTAGTACCTTCGTAGAAGTCATGGGTGCACATAGTGTTTCCAATGATGGTTGGAAAGTTTTGCAACTCAGAGGAGCATTGCAGAAGCTCGCTGGCAACTCCTTCATCCAGCTCAGTGCTCCGAGTGATAACTTTACCCAGAACAACTTGTTCAAACTGGGGGCAGAAAGAGTAGTCCACTGCTTTATCAGTGATCACCACCGTGCCCGGAGCCAGACCTGCAGATGATACATTACAATGGTTTTATAAGATTTTTCTAGATGAAAATCTATATTTAAAAAAAAAAACTGTCGGCAGGAGAAAAAATGATCTGGTCTTACCGACTCCACCAGATGTTCCCAATCGAAACAAGACCACATCACGGCACTGGGCGTGATGGAGCAGCTTAATGAGCTCATGCAGCATGATGGAGATGGAAGGGACACCCATACCATGCTACAAAAAAAAGGAAAACCATCTTCTAAAAGCTGTAAATTTCAGTTCTTAAAAATCTAGCTTTAGAAGTCTGTGATTGGTTCAGTGAACGCAGTTTACACTGATCTCTGTAAAAATGAATACCTACACTTATAGAGAGCACTGGTCCCACTTTGTACATGCAGTAGCGATCTGTCCCCTCACAGATATCTCTGATATCTTCTGGAATTCCTTGCAGTTTCAGCTCATGGTGCATGAACTGGGCAAAAGCCTTCATTCGATTTGCACTGCCACCAACACACACAAACTAACAGAGAGGAACCAGTTAATACAGTGAGTTTTGTTTTATGACACGTAGGCTTTTATTTCTGTAACTAGGCTTTTACAAACCTTAATATCTCCAAACATCTCTGGAAGGTTGTGAGTCTTTGTGCTCAAACTGAAGTGGTACAGAATGTCCTCCTCCATTGTGTCCAAATATGGATTTTTAACTTGAACCTGTTGTCTAAGAGTATTTTACTGCATATTAAAACACAGTCAGGATCACATCCATTGTGCACATAGAATCAATAGAATACAAACCACTCACTTGATGTAGTCATTGTGTTCATTCCCCATACAGTTGAGAAGAATCGGTGCCATGACTGTAGGTGATGCTTTGAAATAAAGTCTTAAATGTCTTTCAAATTTGCTGTGAAACTGTGAAGCACTTGATGCAGCTGTGTTTGGAGTAAGAGCCAACCCAACAGTGGAGTTGATATAGCCGTCACCCCTGACCTAGCCACTGATTGGTTCAGAAAAGAGGTGTAGCAGCACTTGCGTTTCTGCTTAAAGTTATAAGCAAACAGGGGAAGCACAGTGATGTAGAAATACTTAACTAAAGCTAAAAAAAAAAAAGTAATAGTAACAGCCTGTGAGACATAAACAGTGAGGTATGAATAAACCCTGAAGTGTGTAATGTCTACAGTTCAGCCAATCTGAATTCAGAGAATATCTGACGCATTCGGATACAACCCACAAAGGGAACATGGAGATAACTTCTGACCCTTACATGCAACAGTTTGACATCAAAGCAACCACATACAGTACATTCAATATAATCAACAACCAAATGGCTCATTCAGATGATAAACACAGGAGATAATCATGTTTTCAATCCTCCACAGATACTTAGTCGGCACTTTTTTAAAAAATGTTATTTTAAACCTACATTAAACACAAAACCTTTCATACTTTAGGTTAGATAGAATTGTCAAAATTATGTTTTTGCTAAATATCAAATTAATGAAAAGAACTCCTGTAGATGTATTTAAGGCACCACCTCAAACACACCGCTTCTTTGAGTGACATTATGGAAGTGACATGGAACAAAGAGATTTCTACAGGTTCATGCATCTGTATGCAATTTCTAAATGCATAAAGTACATTTATTTGCTCAAACAATTATACACAAGTATAAACACCGTCCGGTATGATGACTGGACGGTATGATGACAGCATATCATCTCTAGGAAGGAGATAAGGTTAGTGAGGTACCAATAAAATGTTTTGATATGAAATTTGTCTCAACCTTAAAAACAAAAGACCTCGTGCTGATACTGGTTGTAGCAAGAGAATGTCACTACTAACAGTGAAACAGTCCCGATATGGTCTGAAAAACCACTCAACAAAGAAGACCAATTATAGTTTGCAAAATGCAATAGAGGACAAATACAAACAATCTAAACCGTTCGTGTTTTAAATTTTGTAGAAGTAAACAAAACAGAAATGAGACTCATCAAAGCTTGTTTTGTTTACAGAAAACTGTAAGGCAGTCAGGTAAAGAATATGGAAGATCTGGGAGCAAAAGGGTTAATGTTAAAAGCAGGGAAAAAGAATCAGAATCATTTGCAATTTCAACTTTATTTTAGTAATTGTTTACCCATTTTCACATAAGCAGAGAAACTTCAACAAATGCACCTTCGTTACGTAACAGATTAAATTAATGAGGCACCACTTACAGGCAAGAATAAATACAACACGAAAGCCATAATTCATCATTTTTACACTTTTAAAGATGTTGAACTTAGTAAAATGCTTGATCTCGCTCAGCAGGACAAAGTTGAGAAATTAACATCAGAAGAAAAGATGGCAACTGTTCTTGAAGTGCATGCATCCCATTTCTGCACATCTGGCAGTCTTCCAGCCTGTTGACATGGAAATGGAAAAAGAGCAAGAGTCACTGCATTAATCATTCCCACATAAGTCACTATCATATCTACATATCACTGTCAGAATGCTTCATAAATTTCCTAATGGTTCAAACGTAAACTTTTAAACAGCAAATTTGTCATTTCATGGTGCTTATTCATAAAGTAGTCACATAAAATCAATAGACTGCTTAACAGCTTGCCTTTATTTTGTTTTATCGCGTTAGAAGTGCATTCTGAGAGCATGATAAAAAGGAAATGGAGATGTTTAACAATGATAAAGCGATTGTAACCTTACTGCTGCGCAACTTACTTGATGAATTACTGTTGAGGTGTGCTGTCTTCTGCATAGCCAAACCTCAACAGCTTAGTCATGTCAACAGGAGCTGGTTTCTTGTCAAAAGTTCTGAAATAGCAGTGAAAATTATTATTGTTTTAAGTAGATCTTGAAAGCAGTGTAGAGTTTTGCCCATTTTTGTTACATAAATACTGACATAAGTGTGCACTTGTTTAAGATAAATAGATTACAGTTAACATGGATTAAACATTACACAGTTACTTAACTGTTGGGTAAACCCCAACCCCTTCTCCTGAGATAAACTCTGGCTACTGATTAAAGAAGTTTTCTTTCAACAAAGCACACACAATCATCAACTGGCATTTCCAAAATGATCTAGTCTTTGTCTTTATCTAGTCACCAAGTGACTAAATGGAGAAAGTCATCCAAGTAACACATCATCTGAAAAGATTTCACCAGAAAGAGGCAAAAGAAAAACCCAGTTATGAATGGTAAAGGATTTTTACATTTTTCTCTTTCGTTTTGGTTTTCTTTTAGTACCAGAAAGAAAGTAGCTGATACTGATGTAAGGTGTAGATTTTGTTTTGATTTTTCTTTTTTATATATCTTTGAAATTTTCCTTTTGTTATGAATATAGTCCTAACCGTTTAGTCTCTGCAGTGGTGAGCATTGCGACCTTTGAAGTTTTGACATGTCATTGACATTTTCCCAGAGCTACTGGAACACACAGCTTTGATCAGCTGTAAGCCAAAACAAACAGTTGAACATCCAGACTATCCTAGAAGCCATTGCACTTTGTTCTGCTGTATTTGACCTGACCGTGCGATGTGCCCACGAGCTTTTCTGCTTTGTCATCACAACATGGGAGTTAGTAGAATTTACGAATCTTACGACTTATGCTAACTACTGTTCGATTTAAACGCAGCTCCAAGACATCTTTACAAAAATATCAGCTGATTATATTAAAAAGACATTAAACATGCTAGTTTAATGTAAATATTTCTGCAAGCAGCAGTCAGAGAATCTTTTTGTACAGTGCTTAAGTATTCATACCTCTAGGACTTTTTTTTCCCTCCATTTTGTCACATTACAACCACAAACTTAAATCTATTTTGCTGGGATTGTATACAACATATCAGCACAAAGCAGTGTATCTCTGGAGTTACAAACAGTTACAATGCAGCAAATGTGAAAAGGTTTAAGATTTATAAAAACAGGAAGGACACAAAGTAAAAATTAAAAAAAGTAAAATGTCAATGCACAGTCAATCCCAATCATAATATAATTATAACAGCTATGTCCAATGTAGAAAATATTGGGATTAATCAAACTGGAGGTGTTCTTATCCAAAGCATCTACATAAAGCTTTGCTGCCTAAAGAGCTCAAAACAGTCTTAAAACTTAATTTCAATATCTTGAAGCATAAATTAGAAACATGTAGGCACTTATTAAATCTCAGTGTGGCTTCGTAATGTTGCATTGCAATAGCTGAACTTCTTCCTTCTTTTTTATTCCAATAAGTACTGAAGCTCAGTTACTTATCAAAAATAACAGCTTAGTTTGTTTATGGGAGTGTTAGACGCTACTTACACAGACTTCAACAAAGAACAACAGCACCATCTTGTGACCATAGTAACTTACATTCTCTTATACTTGCTGCTCCCATATTGATTGGAAGTCTGCAACTTCTCCATCTGGTTGCAATCAGCATCTGGATCCTAAAAACAGAATAAAGTTAAAGAATATTTGTGTTGACAGCATGTCAGTGTATACATGTGCTGAGTAAAGATAAATAAGAAACAAAACTGGGCCAAAAAGTGAGCATATAATGTCACATTGCATCAGGAACAGTCACAGTGCTTAGCTTTAAAGTGGAATAAACAAGCTAAATTAGTACAACTTACCCCATGTGATTAATTACTACACACCTTTTCTTTTCCACTGCTGTCGTCGTCATCTTTCTCTTCCTCTGGTGAAATGTTGTGAGTCCCAAAGGGAGCCTCCAGTGGTGGATAGGCTCCAGGGCTTTTTTGTTGGCTGCTGTAAATTATCACCATGGAACAAACAAGAACACAAAACGTACACAACGTAATGTTATTTTTTTACAATTGATACAAGTGAAGCTGTTTTTAAAAATCGTTCCTTCACACTGTAGTGTTGTTTTTTTTTTTTTTATTATTATTATTATTTATTACAAATTAAACAAAATGTAGCATTTAAACACCTTTGTGTAGTGAGGTCTCCTGATTCAGTGCAGAACCAGTCTGGAGGTTTGTACGCATTTGGTGTAAAAACATTGATGTCCTCATGCCACAAAAGCCCTGTTAAATCCCAAAAGAGCAAAGGTGTTAAAATTTGTGGTAATGAAAAGCGAACAAAAAAAAAGCACGATTGTAATAAGGCAAACAATGTGACTCTACCCTTATGTCCTCCTTGCTTTGCAAGTTTTACATAGTCAGAATCGCTCTCCAGCACTGCAACTCTTCTCCCTCTGAGCCTCTCCTCCGGTGGGGAGCTAATGGTTGGGGACAGTCCAGGGATCTGGGAGATGTGCCCATCTTGTGTTCTGTACCCTGTTCTGACACCTGTTTGAGTGCGCACACATAGAAACAGACGCACGCAGAAAATAGTAACCACAACCCCGCGAATTCATTGATGTTACTGTCGAATATCAATTACTGTTTTGAAGTTTAAAGTATAAACAGTTGTACTTGCCAGATTTCCCTGGTTGATCATAGGTACCAGAGAAGAGTAAGAAATTTCTGGAGAAAATACAAACAAACCCGACATATTAGCATCATAGCCAATCCTAGCATAAACAGTGCAACGTTTAACTCTCCTTGGTAAGAAAAAGTTGGTTTTAACCAAGCCTCGTTGTGAACGCAAAACAACACGTAAACTGTTGACAAAGTCAGATTAAGTCCAAATTCAAGCACAGCTTCGTATCACTTACTCTGAATTCATCGTGCAAGCGGACAAAAAACTGTTGCACCCACTCTGTTTGGAAGTTTGTGAACTCGTCTCCATAGAAACAGGTTTCTCCAACAGCCGCTGCTCGGCAATGGAAGCTGCTGATAGAGAACTGTTCACACTCTACCGTATCTTTTTTTTTATTAGACTGCAGTTATAGTTCCGTTCAAAACGCCAGCTCGTTTCCCCTGCGTAAGTGATAAAGAATACATATTTTCTATGAAATAGAAAATTATTATTCGCTTAGAGGAAAAACAGCTGGAGGTTTCAGGGTAGAAAAGGCTGTATCACTCAGCGAGACAACAAAAACCAAACTGAGAATAGCGATTAGGGGAACAAGGAACAGATGAGTTTGATTAAGTGACTGAAGAAACTTTGTAGGGTAGTATGAACTATAAAAAAAATATAAAACTCAAAAACATAGAATGTATAAATACATTAAAACAAAAACAAAAACAGAAAACAAGGGGAACAATAAGAACAATGAGTTTAAAAAAGCACTGAGTATTCAGAAAAATAAAACACAAAAATCTACTAATTTACAGCTGTCAGATGTTTACAATCACAAAGATAAAAAAAAATTTATAAAAGCACCAAAAGTTATATATAAAAAAAAAAAAAGATCTGGTTTTAGTTAAAAAACAAACCTCCCTTTTTTGATATTCACATTGCTGCTGAATACATTCTATGGGTTAATTGTCTGAAAAGAAAGAAAGAAATATTAAAATTTTTTCCAGACATAACACAAATAATTAATTCATTCTACATATGTTTTAATGACTAAAACAATGCTTGAAACTAAAATGGTAAGACAAAACTTTCCAATCAATTTAGACAGTTAGACGGGGAAATGTTCAAGCAGATAGATGTTTTTAAAAGCTACTTGACTCGAATCACCTCTAGTGTCAGGTTTGTGGCGCAGGCAGTTCATGAAGCGTTGAGCTTTTTTTTTTTTCCTTCAATGTTGTGGACATGCGCAGAGCAGCCAAAGTCCCTTTAAAGCCTGACTGTCAAGTTGCTTAGCAAGTATTTCAGGGACGGCAAGAGTTTCCTCTAGTTTCACTATAAAATCCTAATTTTGTTGTAACTTTTTAATATTTTAAAAAAAATCTTACATTAGTAAGCAACCTCCTATTTGCCATTGGGCTTAGTTCTAATTGTTTCATCTGATGAGAGCCTTGGTCTTATTTTTCAAATAAATAATTATTATGGCAACATGTTTTTACAAGCAAACTTCACATCTTAACTTTGTTTTCAAATACTAAGGAGAAATATGATGCAAAATTACACTTCAATTCTCACATGCAAAATACCGTTTTAAAATCCATGTGTATGCACTTTTCTTGCTCTTTGGTCCTGTGCTGCTTCCATTGTAAGGATCCTTTTCACTTTCTCTGGGATTCGAAGTCAGAGTTCAGGTATTTCTTAAGCTTTTCAGGTGCTAATCAGCTGCTCGTTGTAAAAACAATACCTTTTTGTCACACTCACAATTACACATTGTTGGTAAAAAAAAAAAAATAAAATTCTAAACTAAAAAAGTAAGAAAAAAAATAATTTCAGCTGTACAGCATCCAAAGTCAGTACAAATGTCAAAAAAAGTAATGCCTCAATCAGAACGTTAAAGCCTACAAACAAAACAAATCAGAACTAAAGTAACAGAGCTACTACAACATGCTACCACCATTAATGGCAATTCTAAAGAATCTAAAAATATATGTTAGTACCTTACTTTTATTGTTCCTATTTTTCTAAGCTTATACGACTTGAACTCCGAAACTGATGGAAGAGAATTTTGAATTTTATTCTGAAGAGCATTACCGGAAACGCAGGCGCCACAACTCCGACTTAATGATATTTTTCCCACACAGTAGTAAGTCCCTGCAAGGTAACTTCCTCCACCAATCCTGGCTATTTGCCTTGAAACGCCGCCGCTGGAGTACGACTCTTGAAGCCCCCCCGGGATTGTACTGACTGTCTGTGACGAAGAACCGGGTTGTAAAATGTATCTTATATTGGGTTCTGTTCTCGGAGTCAGCACCTAGTGACTTCGCCAGTTCTTCTTCTTTGTAAATTGCAACCAGCGACCGACGGATGATAATGTTGGCGTCATGAAGACTCTGCTTTCCAGACTTTGGAAAACAAATCGGGTTTTGTCGGCGGATCCTCGGGAGAGGGCAGAATAATTGAAACGGTTACCGAATCCTCATTTTGCAGCACTTTGGCAAAATAGCTAGAAGGTAAGTTTAACTATATCGTTTAGAAAATAATCGACTACTATAGTGGAAAAGTTTTGTCTGTTTGCTCTTAGAGGTTTCGCTGTGTCCCAGCCTTGCTCTGTAAAACCCCCTCCCTTTTTTTAGCCACACAGAAATAAACACTTTCAGTTTTTTTTTATTTGGTTATCATTCCAGACTTCCTGAACACACAGCTTAATTACACATGTCACACGTCCACACATCTTGTTTTATTGTTAAAGTGAATGCCTCGGGCTGATGTTGTTCGCTGATAAACTGGGTAGGATAAGCGTCAGGCTCAAAGAATGGAAAATCGTGTCTGCTTTTGCAGCTGCCAGAGATTTTAAGGTTCTCGCTTCCATTTGAAGACTGTATGCAGCCTGATGAGACTTTCTTTGAGTTTTTTTGTCATGCAAACTGTATTTCTCAAAGGGTCGTTGTGGTCTGCGTCCCATCAGTGCATGTTGGGCGATATTAACATCACAATCTCAGTCCTGCAGGAGGAGGGCGCAGCTAAAATCACAGTATAGGCTGAAACCACAAATCCAGTAAAAATCCCCAAGTATGCCTTAAAAATAATAATAATAATAATAATAAAAAATACCATAAAGTAACCAGGTTTATTATCATGCTTTTGGGACAATCTGGTCAAACAGGAAATGGTTTTTGGTGCATGCAGAGGCCTGTAGGCTTGCTGATGAGAGGGTGTAAACTTCATTATAAGGGTGTTAAAACTGTCTGAAAACACCCAGCAGATAATTGTCCTGAATATGTGTGAATGATAATGCACCACGTTTAGGTGCTTCTCTAGTTTCTGCGTCCCGTATGGTTCATGTTCTCTGGAAGTTTGAGCAGAATGTCCTTTTCTTTTTCTCTGTAACTCAGTTAATTTTGTGGTGACACACCTGAAGGCATTGGACTGATCACACCTTAACAGACTCTCTCACTCACTGGTCACTTTGTTAGGAAAACCTCTTTTGACGCTTGATCGTGCAAAGAGCTAATGTGCCAATCACATAGCACTAATGTGAAGCATCAGAGCAACTAGCGTTGAAAACCACTTTGCTGAAGTTTTAAATATCAGAATGGAGGGGGTAAGGTGGATTTGAGTCACTTTAAATGTGGTATGCTTGCAGGAGTCAGATGGACCATCCATCCATCCATTTTCTAACACCCTCTTCCGTTAATGGGGTCGGGAGGGGTGCTGGTGCCTACCTCCAGCTAACGTATGAATCAGGTGGCCTACTGCTGCACAATATCATTTTTGGGGCTGTCATCCAAGAAAACAATTCTACAATCTGCACAATATCCCTAAAATGGGACAATAACTGGATGAAATGTTGTTGCCTGGTCTCTATCTTTGTTATAACTGCAGCAATAAGATGGTAAGGTCAGAATTAGGTGTAAACAGGAGGAAAACATGGATCAATCCTGCCTTGGATCAATGATTCAGGCTCATGGTGTAACGGTGAGGGGGATATCTACCTGGCACATTTTTGAATGGAGTCTGACTATCGTCAGATATATCCACAGTGTGCTCATCTTCTCCTGGGTCCTTAGAGCAGGATAATGCATCAAGTCAATAAACCCAATCCATTTCCAACTAGTCTCATAAATATGGCTCTAGGGAACACCACAGCCAAAGATCCTAATCTAATAGAGCACCCATGGGATGTGTTGGAACAAGATATTCACATTATGGATGTGCAGCAGACAAATATGCAGCAACTGCATGATGATGTTATGTCAGTATGCATGAAAATGTCGGAGGAAGGTTTCCAACACCTTGTTGAATCAGTGCAATGAAGAATCGAATCGGTTCTGAAAGCAAAGGGTTCCAGTCTATTACTAACAAGGTGTCTCTTAGAAAGCAGCTTTTGAATGTTTTCACATAGCAAAGTGTTTTGCTTTCAAAAAGTATATAATCACCATAACTTAATGCAATTCAGGATCAATTAGAACAGTGGTCCTGATCCTCGGGGACCGCTGTCCTGCATGTTTTTGATAAGTCCGGACTCCAGCACAGCTGATTCATATGATTGCATTGCCTCCTTTGCACTCCTGCAATTGCTGAAGATGCCGGTTAATCGCCTACTCGTTTAACCTAGGTGTGCAGCAGCAGGGAAACACCTAAAACATGCAGGGCAGTGGGCCTTGAGGACCAGGGTTGGGGACCACTGAATTAGAAGACTAAAAACACTGCCACAAATCATCAGCAGGTAAAAGTACTGAACTCGTAGCAGTCAGTGAAGTAACCAAAGAAGCTTTGGCAGGGTTTAAACATTCAGGTTATTTGTCATAGTCCCAGCTGCCAGTGTGAAGTGGCACTTGGTGGTCATGTGTTTGTGTGGTCTGGAGAATGTAACCCCATAGCTGACCAGTCACTTAGATCAGACTTCTTTTCAGTGAGGCACTTCTGTCTTGGACTCTGGCAGACAGTGGTCAGATCAGAAGACGTCAGACAGTCTAGATTAGAGTGTGGTTCAATTTCTTGATGACCTTTTGTTGTATTTGTTTGTATCTCCATTTGAATGAGTTGAGACTAAACGTTTTGCTTAGTTTTACTTTGGAACGGAATCTCCAAACTTCTTATCTTCTGCAACTTGATGTCTCTCTTGAAAGGACAATCTAAATTACCCCATGCTGGTAAGTATTGAGTCAGATAACTATATGTCCTTACAGTAGACCATTATAAATGTATTTAGATAAACAAACAACCATCAGACTGCAAACTAAGGCTACACCATTATTGTTGTTGATTAATTAATTCACCATACACAACTGGCATTTTTGGGACTTTTGATGCCTTAATGTCGTTAACACATTTCTGATCTTAATGTGTAAAAAATAATTGTGATTGTTGCCAACCTTCACGCATCTACAGTCAAACTATTTTCTAATGCAGCACTTCTCAGTTTGATCTAGGAGTCAACAATTGGTTTGTCCCACTCCTGTGTCCTACATGTTTTGGATTTGTCCCTGCAGGAGTAATCCAGTTCTGCAGGGGCCTGCTGATAACGCATTCATCTGATTCAGGTGTGTTTGACCAGGGAAACGTCTAGAACATGCGGGACGGTGGCCCTTAAGGGCTAACTTTGAACACCACAGATCTACAGTGTTGCATTCCAGTTCAGCAGCTGTTGATGATGGACCGGTGTGTGACGTCTCACCTGTAGATATGTGCAGTCTTTGTGTCCTTGTAGTCTTTGAGTTATAAATTGTCCAGATATGGGTGAACACACTAAACAGTATTTTATAAAAAAAAAAAAAAAAAACAATGTTGCCATTTTCCTGAGATCTTCTTTGTCTGCTCTGCCTTTAGTGACACATTTTTCAAATTGAGGTTTATCATTTTGATCTTGGTTCCCAGAGCTCATGTGATCTAAGAAATTCCTGGATTTGTTCATTTGACAATAGATGGACCTGAAAAGTCCTCAAGATCACTAGTCTGCATTTTGCCAAGTATTGCAGTCAGCAAAAATGGGTCATATTTGTGTCCTTGCTAGGAAAGTTATTTTCTATCTAATTACTTGATGACGAAAGCTATCCATCACTTAAAACTGTTCAGAGATTTGTGACATTAAAAAACAACATTCAAGTTAATGTGAAGTCCATGTGAATGGTTTGCATTATGCAACATTCTTCCCTAGTTATTGTGAATTTTAAAACCTTAGTGGGTTCACTATATATAGGAGTGCTCTGCATCAGTGGGCTCACATGCTTCAAGAGTTTTTGCCAGACTTAACCCCCCAACTAATCTGACTGATATTTATCTAGAGATTACAGCTGTCATGCAGGTATTACCCTGCCGGATTTTCCTCCGTCATTAATGTGTCACTCTGTGACTTGAGGCACCCCTGGTGATTCATGGGGGAATTCACCGGAAATTAGGAGGAATTTAAACACACAAAAACATCAATGCAAAATTTTAAATATGAAACCATTATGTTTGAGAAGTTTTACTGATGAATAAAAGTACCAAATGTAAATTGTCTTATTGAATGAGTTTTTTTTTTTAATTCAACAACAGAAACATAAATTGATGCGGTATGACTAATCCCTTCATAAAAATGAATTGAAATGAC
Source organism: Girardinus metallicus (assembly GCA_903067095.1). Lineage (NCBI taxonomy): Eukaryota > Metazoa > Chordata > Actinopteri > Cyprinodontiformes > Poeciliidae > Girardinus > Girardinus metallicus. The sequence goes on along the minus strand of CAEGAE010013575.1, from coordinate 48,240 downwards.
TCGCTCCTTCAGAAATATGAATGTGCATGGGAATAGCATTTATATGCTCAGATATACTTGCAAGAAGTTTTGTTTTAGTCAAGATTATTATAAAGTATTTATTAAAAATCCCTGGAGAGTGCCAACTCTGCTATTTAAACTCCAGGACCGTCTCCATTAATTGTACCAAGTTCCCATTAGTTACCATTGAAAAATTTGCCATGTTTCAGAATTGTGGAACTTTTGCAGCTTGAAATTTATTGAAATGTTGTTAAATTAATAAAGTAACTTTATTAGTTATTATACAACTGCAGTGCACCACTCTATTTGAAATGAAAATATTTATATATGGAACACATTGATTGACCTAATGGATTCTTAAGCTCAAACTAAAGATATTTTTTGTTTTAGATCAAATGTTAATATTTTGTTGAATCATTAGCCAAGCTTCTTGTTTGTTGAGAATTCCTGACATCCTTTTCCTTGTTATGGCTCCCAAATCTTTCTGGCTCCTGAGAAATCCATATTCTCTTCTATTATTGCATTGTTTGAGCTCCTCTGTCTGATGGTTGCAGAGTGTATAATTTTCCCATGGTGGTCTGAAGAGTTTAGAAAACAAAGTGAGATTGGCGTCCTTTTTTATTTATTTTTTTGGCTGAGCGGGTCTCGATTTCAGAACACAATCACTTCTCTGTACCCAGTCATTTGTCCGTCATCGGCGACGGGAACAATATGCAAGCGTGGCCAGAGAGCAGCACTGAAGCTCTGCAGACTTCTCGGAGGTGAGTTTGTGGAGATGGGGGTGAGTTCGGGTGTGTGTGTGGCACCATGTCGCGAAGTCTGTCATTAACAAGGCAACTGCAGTTATGAGACCAAGATAGACTGCTTCAAGTCTGAGCACACGTCTGTGGATCATTGCTCTTCAATGTAGGTGGCTCTTAAGCTGAAGGCGGGGGAGGAAGGGAGGGAAGGGCTGTAAGTGTGTGTGATTCTGTGTGTATGTACGGTTATGCAGGTGGGAGGTGGAGGCTGAGGAGTAAAATAGAGAGCAGGGTTTGGCCTGGAGTCTAGAATAGCGACCTTGCTTCACTTTTTGTCCTGTTTCTTGTGTGCTTGTGCTGACTTATTAGAAACTTTGACTAGCAACCGATCTGGCATCAGATGAGGCAGCAGACTGCGGAGGAGCACAGCATGTGGGTTGCGTTTGCTTCTGGTGTCCAGTTTTTTAGAAAGGGGCCCTCTGTCTACAGCGTTATTTTTAGTCAAAAAAAAATCCTCGAGCCTTTTAATAATCATCAGCCTTATGCAGCCCAAACAGATCACGACGAGGAGAAAGCTGTCTGGGACTTGCGGGCTCTGCGCTCGCAGCGGGTGGCAGGAAGTTAAAGGGAGAGAAAAAGAGAATAGGATGAAAGGGGCTGCCTTTGTATATATGCCAGATTTTTAGTCTTGTTCCACTGGTTGGTGTTTAGGAGATCACCCTCGTTTTCTCATCTGGTGGCTCTCGCACAGACTTATTGATTTCCTCCTATTCTGTGTTCAAACGTGGATGATGAGCAGTGGAGACAGGGCGAGGAGAGGCGAGACGCTGCTGTCTGCACAGATGGGCACCCGCATAGATTTGCAGTGCTAGTGGCTCCTCTTCTCTCCACAGCAAACCCCAGACTGCTCTGGAGACAGTCTGCAAAACACATTTTATAAACCCTGCACTCACTCCAGTGCTCTTGTCTTATCACTCTACTGTTAGAGGGAAAAGTTATGGCTTTGTTTTAGTTGCTGCATCTCCCTGATCTCATTTCCAGGCCCGACAGGCTGTCTTGTTTGGTGGGGGCATTTTGTCTACAATTTGCAAATAATCTTCCATCTTGTACCTGATAACGGCATATACTCATGTCGATCTGTTATGAGGGTATTGTGCTCCAGCTGTTAGGGGCATGTTTTAGAGTATTTCCAACATGTTTGTGTTTGGACCAAAAAGGTAGTTTTTTTTTTTTTCTTACAAACCAGTATAATTTTTGTAATGTTGCACAATTATAAGTTTTATTTTCAGTGTTTATTTTTTTGGATTAGTATTTGGAAGGTATCCTTCTTATGAGACGATTTGATGCATGATGTTGTGTTCACAATACATACTTTCTTTAATACATCATCATGTCACATTGATATTTGAGTCAGATGAAATTAAATAGACTTTCTGTTTTGTAGAAAGGTGAAATTAGTTGGACGAATATGAGACTTCAATTTATGAAGGTGTTGGAAGTCAAAATGATGTTGCAAAATGGATTTGGGTGCACAGGGTTATCTGTGCTGTTACTCCACTAAAGGATTAGGATTTTGTTTTATTAATATCAACTTTAGTATGGTCAGTTACTAGTTAACCAGTCACAGTACTCTTAATTCTTACACATTTCAGTGGTTTAACATGAAGGTTTTTTAGTTGTTATTGTTACACATTGGTTTATAGTTTGCACATTTTCAGAGGAATGAAATTGTGTATCCAGTTTCATGGGCAATATTTTAGCATACAGGTAGTAACTGTAAATAATGTCCTCACATTACATTATTACACTTCCAATAGCGTTCCTTTTTCAGTGGCCCGTCACAATTTAGGAGGGTAAATAAATGGCTTTCTTTTTTTCAGAATTAACTTTTTAATGGACTCTCATAACCTTAAGATAGACACAAAGTGCCTCAACTTTTAGTTCATTATTAGTCATCTGTATTTATGTTTGCCTAATTAGATCTAGCTTCTTTACAGCATATGACTAGAACTCTAAACATAATAAAGTCAGTATTGCTCAGATGTTTTAGAGCTTAGATCAATGTCCAGCCTGATTCTTGAGTATCTGGTAGCACTTCTAAAAGACATAAGAAAATTGATAAATTGTTTCAAATTTTCAGGAATGATATGCGATTGTGCTCCTTGTGTTGCAAGTATAGCCGAATAATTTATCTCTACAGATCTGATTTATTATTTTACTTTTCAAGACTTATGAGACACTCATCTAATATTACATCCACAATAATAGTAATTGCAGTAGTTTAGTAACATTGTCTACTCAAAGGAGGAAACGTAGTAATATTGTGACGTCTGACCAGAATATCAGTTCAGTTTTTGTAATATGAGAAGATGGCCTATCTTCTCCCCATGATCTAAGTCATTGTTTTCTTTATCTGCTGTATTTTGCGCCACCCTCGTAATGAGATTATTATGGCTTGCTTGTACACACAACCTCCATGGACACCAAATTCTGGATTTCACACAGATGTGTGTAGTGACCATTAGACTCACTTGACTACAGTGGACAGACGAAAAGTAGAGCAAATTATAAGGTATGAATTGGGCTCAGGTCTTCACTTGGTAGAAGGTTCTACACTGAAGAGTGTATGTCATGTGCCTCTGTAGACTGCCTTTACCCAGTTTGAATTTCAAAATATTTTATTTCATGGTTACTGTTTTGTGCTGATGAAGCTAAACATCAAGCAATTCTGGTCGCTAGAGGATCTTTTGATGGTTCTCAAGTGGAAGCTATTAACCCTACTAAAAATTGTTAACGGATATCATTTCCCTGTTAGATTTGATCTTGCACTCATTTGGATATTATCTGGACTTTATGCCTGAGAAGCTACATTGGTAAACAAAGTACAAAGCTTGTTTAGACTACTGCTGTTTGTTTTTTTTCTTTTTTTTTTTTTTCGTTCCCACATCCTGCTACTAAGGATAATGTCCATAAAAGTTCAGGATTTCAGAGCATGTGTGAAAATGGGAGTGGAAGACATTTACAACGGCCCTGATCTCTTAGAAGTCTTTACTCTCGAAAGGCAGGAAACTCTGCCGGCTATAAAGGCTAGAGTGGCAGCAGGATGTCGGAACCAGATTCAGCCGCGCTGATGCACACAGTGGCGTAGATGCATTTATTGTATAGTTTCAAGCTGTTTACCTAGTGATTATCAACATGGTGTGGCCAGATAGAACATAACAACCAAGGCTTATTACTTCTTGCTGTTATTTCACTGGTTTCTAAAGGAACAAAATGTTTAAGTAGTATACCTTGATGCAAATCTTTGTGTCCTTTTCAGTGATACATTTCCCCCAGGCCAGTGAACCTTGATGGATGGCCATTTGCAGCATGAATGTGCATTGCTTCTTTGGCAAACATGGCTGATGGCCATAAAGACTGTCTCTTTATTTGTTGTTTTTAGATGTTTTGGAAGGTGTGTGAAAACCATAATTGCTATGGTGACCACGGCATGGAAGGCTTGTTAAGTGAAGAAAAACCTTCAATAACTTCTCTCAGTGAATTTCACACAAAACAAGGCCGTGATGAAACTTGCAGAAGGATTTGTGCAAGAAAAAATGATATGTGCTGATGTTATTAGAGAGTACAGGAGTTAAAATACTGTTGAACAACCTTTCTGTATGCCAGACTCTCCATGCCTTGGACTTCTGAAAGCAAACAAATCAGATATTTTGCAATTCCGTAAGAAAAAATGAGGACTCCACATGCTTATCTGCTTTGCAGTGAGGTGTGTCTGTGTTGTTGTTGGTGTGTAGGTGGTTTGCAGGGTGGGGCACCATCGAGGAGAAAAGACACCTATTGTCTCTGAATACATTTGATCTAGGGCAAGTACTTTGTATGTGTGTGAGCAAACACCCAGGGCAGCAGTGTATCCAAGGAACAAAAACCTGCTATGCTTCTGCCTGCTACAATTAATTCATGAGTGACAATTGCACATAAGCAGGGGGCCATTTGCAATTGGTCTCATTGCTCTGCTTGTGAAAGAGGGCTACTGCTGAGAAACTGAAGGGCCATGAGAGATGGAGCCTGGCCAGGCCTGATGGGGCACTGCAAATTCCAAAAACACTAAAGTCCCTCTTTCATTCACTACTTGATGGGACTCTTGTACTGTGAACATGTGCTTCCAGAGGTTAAAAAGCTCCACGTTCTGAGCAGCAGTGTGATGCTTCTGTTCATAAGAACACGGATGTATTAGTCTCAGTGGAATGGCACCAGGGTGTTTTAGATTGGAGATTTTGATTACGACCTCTGATCACAGCAAAACAACTGGTGGATACAGTTTGATGACGGGTGGGACATCTCCCTCCAGGGATGAAGAATGCTTGTCATCATTTGAGGCAATCTTTACGCAAAGAGATGATGGTTATGTTCTTGGCAGATCCACAAAACACTTCAAGGTTGAAATAAGGCACATTTTTGCCATCTCTAAGTGTGAAAGGACTGATGTGGCAAGTGGGGGGTTGAAATCAGCCTACCCCGGATTCAACAAGTGAGGTAATCTGACCCTTGCTTCATTTGCAAGGGTCAAGAGATGCAAGTTACTTGCTGACCTTTATATATGCCGGTTTGGTGGGTTAAGGGAGTGTTGGAGGGATCACATGTGACTTGTGCAACAGGTCAGGAACACTAAGAGATTGAGGAAATCCTTAAAATGTGGCACTGTTCAAAAGAAAATAATGTTTTGCAATAGTATGAGATTGATTGCCAACATATTTGCAAATACTATGTATGCACTGCGTCCAATTTTGCTCTATATTTAAATTTAACACATCTTGGCCAGTAATGTATAAAAAAACTGTTACTTGCCATTATAACTTTTTAGGCATTTTAATTACTGATTAACCATATCAGTTTATGTGATGGTATTTTAAACAAGTTAATTTTTTAAAGATATTACTCCACATCCATGTCTATGTACTCTGATTCTGAAAAAGATTTTAATATTTACCCTTGGCTAACTTCCTCCTGACCTTCTTTAGGTTGTTTACTCTTCATTTGTAGTTTACTTGTTCCCAGTGTTGTATTTTTGCTTGGCATAGGAAGGCGAGCATGTTGCTCTGCCATGCTGTGGTGTGGATATGAATGTGGGCTGTTGCAAAGAGTACAGCTTTTGCCCCCAGGTCTGCATTACACCCACATCCACCTAGGAGCGGACCATCTGTGTGTCCCTGATGGCACGTCGGCTCTTTGGCTCTCTGGTTGCAGGTCGGGGAGGCATAGCGACAGGGACACGGACAGCAGGCTCTGCATTGCCCTGAACTCAGCCTGTTTCTTCCACTTGCCGCCCTGCGGTTCGCTGCAGTCTTCTCTGTGTCGGGGCTATTTGTGCCATGGTAACCGTGCCAGCCTGCCAGCACAGACACAGATTCCACCTCTCGACTCCCTCTCTGCCAGCGTGATGACTCAGCAACTCCTGCAGGGGTTCAGCAGCCTCCTTCCTCAACCTCGGTGATGCACCATGCTCATCAGACAAAGTAGTGTTTTGTCATTCTCTCATTGTAGCTGACCTGAATACTAAATGCAGGGTTCCTATGCAGCGTAGAAAAGTATGGAATTTGATGTCGGTGTTTTTCCAGAGTATGGAAAATTCCAAGACATTAGTCACTATCTCATCGTATAAATATTGTTCTGTCCTTCCTCCGTAGTATCCTTTCTTTTTCCTTGGATATTTCCTTGCAACCTTCCTTCCTTATGTCTGTCCTTTTTTTGTTCCTTCCTCTCTTCCTAGTGTTCTGTATTTTTTTTGTTTCCACCATTAATTTCTTCCATCGTTGCAACTTTTCCTTCCTTTCTTATTTTCTTGTCATTTGTTCTTTATTTGGGTTTCTTCTTTCTCTTGTGTGTCCTTTTTTCTTCCCTGGTTTCTTATCCTTTACTTCCCCTCTCCTATGTGTTTCTCCTTCCTCCCTTGTGCCCTTTGTTTCGTCCTTTCTCCATGTGCCCTTCTCTGCTTATCACTTATCTATCCTTCCTTTTCATAGCTCCTTGCTTCCTCTCTTCCTTGTATCCTTTTTTCCTTTGTTCTTTCTTTTCTTTAGACTTTGATCTATTAGTCAGTTATTTTCAAGTTCTTGAAGATATATTTAAAGTCTGCCTGGACTAAATATTTAGCATAAATTTATATTGAATCATATTATCTTATGTTTTTAAGATGAACATAGGCCAACTCTGAAAAGTTTAAGTTAGGGAATTTTTACATGAACTTGTGTAGGATCCCAGTAAATGGACTAAAATAACAAAGCAGCCAACCACATGGAGCTAATTGAGCTCCTGTGAAAAGCTCCTTCAACCATCTGTTGTAGGTAATGTCTAACATATTTCTAATTCAACGTGACTGCTTTTTTAGGTTTAGTTGTGCTAACAACAGAATTTGAAAGGCATGTGTAATCATCTCTGCATAATCACTTTAAGCTCTGCTCAACTTCTTAGAGTAGTTCTTATGAAGACAGCTCTCTCTCGAGTGGGATCACTGTAAGGAGACCGGGATGAGAAATATGCCGTCAAAAAATATGAGATACGATTACTTTTAAGTCTCTCCAGTAGCACTCAGCGGGAGTGCAGCTGTACCCAGTTTTCTCAAATGTGTTATTGAGATATTTCTTGGTGCTGTTCGCACATTGTGTTGTGCTGAATTGTGGTCTGTCTCCTCTTAAACTCAGTTCCAAGCTTAGAAGTCTTAAGGGTTTGTAAATAATCACGCAAATACTTGTCCCAAAATAAAATTTTTGAGCTGGTTAGAGTGCCCTTTATTAAACAACTTCCCATTCTGAATCTTTAGGGTCTAATATAATGTCAACCAAACTGTTGAACCAATTAGAGATTCAACTCTTCTTGGAAGGCTTTCCATACAGATTTAGGAATGTGTTTTTTGGGAGTATCTGGCTGTTCTGAAAGAACAGCCAGATAGATGCTCTTGGATGTTGATGCTCCATCAACATCCAAGACATCTCCATCAACACAGATGTTGATGGAGAAAGTCTGGCTCACAATCTCCTGTTACACTGAAGCACTATAGTTTATCTTACTGGGCCTGACTTCTGAAGAAAAAGCTTTACAATAGAAACCCCTCCACACCTGACTTTACACTTGACGCAGTCCAATAAGACCAGTGCCATTCTCCTGGCAAATGTCGATTCACTCGTCGTCACAATGGATGACGACGAGTGAATCGTTGTCATCCAGTCCTAAGCATTATATGAGTTGTCGCCACTGCTCTGGATTCCAGTGGCGACTCAATCTGCGGTTTTGCATTGCACTTTGTGATGCAAGGCTTGGATGCAGCCAGGGAAAACCATCCCACTAACCTCTCTACGCACTGTTCTTAAGCTAATGTAGAGACTCATGAAGTTTGGAGGTCTGTAGCTGGTGACTCTGCAGACAGTTGGCGACTTCTGTGCACAATGACCCTCAGCATTTGCTGAGCCTGCTCTTGGCTTGCTAAGTGGCTGTCATTCCTAATAATGAGTTGACTGTGGCATCTGCTCACTGCACCACACTGGAACTCACTAAATGTTTGTAGAAGCAGGCTGCATGCCTAGATGCATAATTTCATACACCTGTGACCATAAAAGTGATTGAAACACCTGAATTAAGTGTTTTAGAAGAATTACCCTATACATTTGGTAAAATAGTATTTCTATTTACACAACTATTACTGCTAAAACCTAATCGTAAGAGAAGTGAGAGTGCACACCCTTGGCAAAATGTCAGCCCTGTGAGCACTTGCTACACAACACAGCCAAGAAATTCAATACACAGGAGAAGAGGGCTGCAACAGACAGTCACAGAACGCCACAAAATTGTGTAGTTGAATTGCAATCAGTTCTGCAGATCCTAGCCCTGCCTCTCTCCTTCTCAAGAATCCCTTCTGAGGTTTCCAATGTCAAAGCTGTTGGCCAGTTTCATGTTTCGTCATGCCTCAGTGTTACTTTTTGTTGTGCTTTTGATAAGTAAAAATTAACAGTCACATTTTCCAGTCCTAAGCATTATATGAGTTGTAAGAACCTCACCAGATTAGATTTTTATCCATCAATAATTTTTTGGGAAACTGGATAAATTTTGCTGAAGATGACTTGGACTGAAGGTACACCATGAACACTTTTGTCTTAAAGAGATATGAAGTTTTAGGATCCAAATTATCTATAACAAATAGCTAATTTGTTATAGTTTATTTATATCAGTGTGTAATTGGAAGAAAAGATCTAGTATCAAGGGTATTACTTTAGGTCCAAAAGGCCTTTTTGTTTCTGACAAAGAAAAATGTAATGAACCATTTTCTGTCTGAGGCTGTTAAGTAGAGTCACAGGACACCATGCTGTTCTGGTGTCTGAGACGTATTTATTGTTTTATTTTTATTTTTTTCACTAGAGATACGCCGGTCACGCTCTTATTGGCACATACGATTTTCTTGTTTTGTGTGTGGTTTAATGTGCAAATCGATCACCAGTCAGAGTCAAACATGGAAACATTAAACTGGAAATTCAAAGCAACTGTCTTGACATACTAATCCAATTCTGTTCAAAGCAATCCAGACCTATCCCATACACGCAATTAATTAGATTCAACTCCAACTGTATACAACCCAATTCAATATGGTTCATAAACCAATGCAGTGAGGTTCAGTCTATCACATAGTGCCATTTGCTAAAAGGTTATATAAGGAATTGGAAATACAATTTCTGTTTTATTGGTGACACATCTTAACACAGAAAAACAAGGCTATGAGTACTTTCTATAGAATAAAGATAAACGGAACACGTATCTAATGCTTCATCCAAAAAAATTACATGACTCAACATAGAAGCATTTAATCAAGGGAACTTTCCATCGTGCATTTCTTGTTTGTCTTTCCAAAGTTGATTACATCAATATTTTTTAGGACTCTCCCCAAGAAAGAGATGCAGCTAAATGCAGTAGGACTGGACCTGGTGTACCTTTTATGGGAAGGAAAAAAGCTGAGGACAGTCTTTTGGCAATTTCCATCACTGGCTGAATGACTGACCCCTCACTACTTCTTCAAAAGGTCTACATAGTTCTGACTGCAAAACAAGTTTAGTTTCTGTGCAAACTTAAATGGGCTCCAGTACTCAAGTGTATCTCCTTTCTCCGTTAGCTATAAGACGAGCCAATAACCTCACCTCCCTCCCCCTCCCCATAGCAGGGTGTCCTTCTAGCTCATGTCCCCCCTAGCACTAAAGCTAGACCTCCCCCTCGTCTTAGTTTACTTCACTGACACAGGCTGCCTCCTCCCACATGTCTCTCTCTGACCTACTGTCCCCTTTCTGCCCACAGGCCTTACCTCCTCCTGCCCTCCTGCCCGCTGTCTGCCCCCTCTGGCGTTCCTCCTCTCCCTGGGCCCAGGGGAGCAGACAGAGCTCCTGATTATCTCTGTGTGGAAGCCTCTGTTTTGTGCTCTGATTAAAGGAGCAGCATGTGGTCTGTGTGCAAGCGGCCTGTGCAGACGCCGCCGTTGGCCGATGCTAACATTACGTGCTTAATCATTTATGACTGGGAGATGGGCACAAAGGCCTGGAGAAGGAGGGGTGGGAGTGGATGTAGGTGGTGTTGGGGTGTTTATCAGGCGCACAGATGCACTCAGGCGCACATGTTGCCAAGATAACGTTCCCAGTGCTTGGGATAACATGACCAGGGCACACTCCAGGCCATGTCTCCACAGACTGTACATTTTATCTTTATAAAATGAGCGGCTTCGGGGTTGACTTCCCTCTAAGCTTGTACCGTTCGATGAAACTGGCATACCAAAGGCTTCACAAACTTAAAATCTTGCATCACTAAAAATACTTGAAGCTCAGCAGGACTTTTGCAGAAAATGACAAAAGTGAATTTATGAGCAACATCAGTGACTCAATGCAATCGGCTGGGTTTCCTTTGATGTTCAACATGTTTTTAACCCGTTGGGTTGGCATTAAAAAAAAAAAATAAGCATGACCCCATTTTTATATATACTTAGAGTCAATATGGTATGTGGTATTGAATCTGATTGATTGCATTGAAATGACATATCAGGAGTGGACATCTCCAGTATTCCAGATCTGGTGTCCTGAATGTTTTTAGTCCAACATGTCTGTAGCAAATGAATACTTTATTAGCAGGCTTTTGCAAAAAATGTTCAGCCATTTAACATATTTGTTGGAGCAGGGACACATAGAATATGCAGTACACTGGCTCTGGAGGATTGGAATTGGCCATCCCTGAACTATACATTTTGGTTTGTAGACTGCATTTGTTAATTTATTTGTAAATTTGCACTGTCTTTATAAAACTGAATTAAATTGAGTGGAGGTACCTAGCTAGGTTTGGAGGATAAAAGGACAGTTTAAGAGTAAAAGAACTCTGTTCCTGCTTTGAAGTACAGTGGTGGTAGTAGAAATGAGAAAGCAGCATATTAAGGCATTTTCCAGGAAGTTAAAGCTTTCACACAATCAAGCCTTCTAAATGAACAATGACTAATCATCCTGCCAAATTAAAAGCCTTGCTCTGAGCCCCATAGAAAATTTGTAGCCAGAGCTGAAAATCTGTTCAAACAAAGTAGCCTGGAGACATTACATCCGTTTGGTCTGGAAGAATGGGCCAAAATTCAGGCAAACTACTGTGTGAAGCTTTTAGAAGGATGCCCAAAACATTTCACCCAAGTCATACAGTTTTAAAGGCAATTCTATCAATTACTTAGCAATTGTATATATTCTGGCATTTAGCAAATACAAATAATTTACAGATTCTAAATTACCTTAATTGATAAAAAGTCCTACAGCGTTGGCAAATATCTGGTTTCAGTTGTAAAAGCAACTATTCCCCAAATATTTATTGTTCTGTGTCACATTTGATCCTTCATACTCTCTAGGTAAATGATATTATTCAGGAAAGCTTACTGTTCTGCCCCCCAGCACCACTCCCCCCGCCCCACCTTCGCTCACTCTTGCCTCACTGCCAAGTAGCTTGTCCCTCCAACACGCACAGACATCCACACACACCCCTCTCTCACACAGAGGCAGCCAATAAGAGAGCACCAGTTTCCCCATTGCTTGCCACTCAATGCCTTGTTGCCAGGGCCAACAGGAAGGCATGAGACCCTCTTTGCTTGAGCATTTAAAACTTGGTGTTGACTTTTTTTTTTGTGAAAGAAAGAAAAGGTCTTCATTTATAAAGTTGGCTTCTAAATATGTCTAGGCTGACAAAATGATCAGCTCTTTCCCACTGAAGGAAGCTAAATTTAAAGAAAAAAAGTACTAAACCAACCTAACATTAGCTAGGTTTACATGCAGATTTTTTCTCTTTTTTCAATTAAATGACAATGAGGTTTTCATTGAGCGTCTGCCTGCTTCTTTTAGGTCTACAATGACAAGAGGGGCCTTTCTTTGGCTTCTGCTCACCCTGGTTCTTCCCTGTTCCTGTGAGAATGGTAAGAATTTTGTCTCAAAGTACATCAGAGCTAAAAGACCTTGAGCTCAAACAGTTGAAGCTTTTTTTTTTTTTTCCCCCAGACACAAAAAGAAAGGATCCAGTTGAAATTAGTGGTTGTGCTACCTCTGAATGCAGTTTTACTGCACTGTCACCAGAGTACATACAGTCTTTTCTCTGTCGCTCTCCTTTCTCTTGCAGCATACACCAAAAAATCACACATTTTTCCTCCCTCTTCTCACCACCCATCTCTTAGTCTGTCTCCCTTTCATCTGCTGTCTGGCACTGTTATTTTAAACAGCTGCAGTGGATTGCAATGGAAAGTGCTTTTCAGAGTGGCAAACCGCTAGTTTTGCCCATGTTTACAGCACATTCACTTTAACCAAATCTGGAAGAAGGATAAGCAGGAATCATTCCTCCTGCAAAATCAAACAGACTGTTTGCCTTAAACGAATGGGTTTTTCCTTGCAGGATTTTGTCTGATAAAGATGCAATCTGATGTGTGGTGTAAATGGTTTTTTCCAGGTGAGGACGGCGTGAGAGCTGAATGTTTATGTGAAGGACCGTCCTGCAGGGGTGGGGAGAGATGTTTTGGCTGGCAGTGCTTTGCTTCTCTCTCAGTGCTGAATGGAACGACAGTCTTTGAGAGAGGCTGCATTGTTGAAGGTGGGCCATTGCTCTGCGGACAGCCACCAACTGCGGCGCTGGTGGTGAAGTGCTGTCACGGACATTTGTGCAACATGAATGTCTCTGTACAGTTTCCATTGAAAGGTGAGGTATCATCCAGTCTCTGTCCATGTTTTGAAAATTGGTAAAAATTATTTTACCATAATTTTGAACATTGCTCCATATGATTTTCTGTCTGATTTCATTTTGTCTTCACTGACATTTATGAACTATTTTCCTCAAAAAAATATGCTAGCTAACATGGGTACGTTCAGTTGTATCACCACTTGGCTGAACGACATTGGCTTTTGCAACTGGGTCACTTTTGTTGAGCCAGTAGGAAACCCCCAATTATGCCCTATTTTTCTAGTTTTACAACTTTATTCAAGCTTTTTTTTGACGTAGCTTTTGCTGGCATTGAAAAGCTGTTTTAGGGACCTGCACTGCACCAGACAATTGACTTTCCATCGTGTTATAATATTATTCCATCATCAAAAACATACCTGGAGTGTTGCCTTGACTCTTTCATGGATGTTTGAGAAATTTCTTAATCTCCTTTGGAAACTATTCAGCTGTGCAGTGCAAAATGCCTGGAGGATTGAGGTGCAGCTCCTCCTCTTTTCGAGGCACAACTCTTCATCACACAGCTTCGTGTGAAGAAGCTGCAGTTTCCAAGCTACAGAGCTTCTTCTTTACATAGCACCTCTCCTTCACTCAGGTCCTTCAGATTAGAGATTATGCATAATCTCTGATCTGGTAGTGATGGATTGTCGATGTTTTGCAAATGTAATGTAGATTTTATTTTTGTTTTTATTTAGCTTCATAGGAAGCAGAAATTTAGTCGAGGCTCTCTTGAAGGGGATCATGTTTAGGGCTGTGCAGCCTTCCCGGTGGTTGGTTCTGACCTTGGTGCCCCTGCACTTTTTATCTGCAACTGCAAGTGTGAAAACCAAGACAAAAATACCCTATAATGAAATATGCTTGCATTAGTAACATGAAAATAGATTAAATATGATGAAATGCATCACATTCAGTTTTTACAGTATCGGTCAGGTCCTCCAAATAAGGCTTTAAATACCAGGTTCATTACTTCATTTCCTGAATTGGTGAAAAAAAAATCTCAATACGTTTTTTTTTTCCCTAATTCTTTGCTGCTAATAAATTGTATTGTTTTGTCTCTAGGACAGCCTCCTAGTTTTCTCCTGGAACATTCCACAGTGCTGGATCATACAGAAAGAGGGATCTGTGACCATTTGCATTGCACAATCTATTTACATTGACCAGTGTCCAGGTCGTCATTTACGCTCTCTTCTCTTCTGAAGATTTAAAACCCTGGCCATTTAAAACATGCTATAAAGGACTTAGTCCTGATTTTTTTTTTTTTACCACAAACGGCTGTAAAATCATAGTTGGACCAAATCTGTTACTCTTAAATCTAACAAAGTATGGACTTTAGGACTATTTTAAACTGATATGAATGAATTATAATGTTGAAAACGACTCCATACTTCCCTTGTAATTACTTTTTACCCTTTTGAAGTGACTTTACTTGGCTTTTAAACCAGATCCACTTGGAAAGAAATCTGATACTGATGCTGGAATTGTTTGATTTTCTGATTGTCGTCAGAAATCTGTGGTCTCAATTTGCAGCAAAGCTATGAGGGAAGAATTTTATTTTTCTACACAAGCAGCTATGTGTCGTTGTGAGGAAACGCGGAAGTAAAAATGTCTTGATAGTTTAAAAGGTTCAAGGGAATAGAAAAGAATGTTCAATGTGCATATATGTATTGTGGCTTTTGAAAAGTTTAGGTGGGCATTTCTGATTTCACAAGATAAACAAATGTTTGCATCTTTTTAAAGGCATGTTGTTGTGTTTTCACGTCATATTGATTGTCCTTAGAAACAGGATCACATTCATGAACTAAAGCAATATTTTTAATGTTGGTTACATTTTATTTTATAGAAATTGTTAGGGCTACCAGTAAAGATTAGTGGTTATTGTTTAAAACAATCATTTTAGCATTAACAGTGATATCATTTATTTTGAAAGTCTAAAACATTAAAACGTGTGTGGGGTTTTTTCCCCCCTAGTTCTATCTATTTTAAGTGTAGGATTACAAATGGGGAAAACATGTTTAAAACTAAGTGGCGTCTAAAGCGACTGGCCAGCACTTTCCACCCACATGTTTTCTGATGTGAGTGAATGCCATTTAATTGAATGGGTTAGTAATGGTATTGCTCTAATGGGTTTTTCTCCTATCTGTTCTTCCTCTTATCAGATGTCGAGCCGTCTGCCGGCAGACCAGTCCTGCGAGACCAGGAGTGTGTGTGCGAGGGAGATGCGTGTGAACATGGCCGGCGCTGCACCGGCCAGCAGTGTTTCTCCTCTCTGAACGTGACCGACAGGGCCGTCGTCCAGCGGAAGGGCTGCCTTAGGGACGACGAGGAGGGCAGAGCCACCTGCGCCGTGGCACCCTCATCGGTCTATGTCGTCAGGTGCTGCCAGGGCCATCTGTGTAACATGAACGTCACGGTGCAAATTCCAGGAAAAGGTGACTTTGTGCACGCTGGCTGCTGCTCACCACTAACCTGGTCACGTAGCATGCAGAAGATTTTCTTGGGTAGTTTAAAAAAAAAAAAGGGGGGGGAGGGGGTAACTGTCTAAATTTTATTTTATATTTTTTTGGGGGGGAGGGGGTAACTGTCTAAATTTTATTTTATATTTTTTTAGTATTAAAGTACGTGAAATGAAATACTTCAAGCTGCTTTTTTTCCTTAATCTTCCTCAGAAGGGGAAAAGAAGGTCCTGAGCGAAGAGGAGCATGAGTGTGTATGCGAGGGCAGCTCCTGTGTAACAGCGAGTCGCTGCTTAGGCCTCCAGTGCTTCTCATCTCTGACAGTCAGTGGTGGCTTGCTTGTGCACCAGAAAGGCTGCTTTAAGGCAGTGGAGCAGAGCACGATGACCTGCAAGACGCCGCCGTCCAGGGAGCAGATAGTCGAGTGTTGCCAGGGGCATCTGTGCAACATGAACAGCACCGTGAGCCTTCCAATCAAATGTACGACAAAGTCCAGAATGCACCATGAAAGTTCAGAGCTCTTAAAAATTTTAATTTGATTGCTTTCGCTGTTGCACCTAATCTGTCTTAAAGGACAGGTTTCTGTGATCTTAACTGCAAATTGGATAGGAAATGTTAAGTTTCAAACACATGGGGACTATTTCTATCCAGTTCATTGCAGATACAATAAAAAAATAGACAATAATTAAATGTAGAAGTTACACCAGTGAACACACAGATAATGGTTTATAGATCATATGTTCAGAGTTGCTTTTTAATATGCCTGTATCAACCATGAACATCTAGAGACTGAAATGTTTGCCGGTTCTTTGTAAACAGCTCAAACTCTGTCCTATTTGGTTGGAGAGTTTTCAAACCTTGCAACATTAGATTAAGGACTAGACTTTGTCTAGGCCATCCAAGCACTTCAATAGTGTTTGGATGGATTTTTGGATGGTGTCCACTTATCCTACCACCAACTCTGACCAGATTACCTATCCCTGCTAAACTAAAGCATCACTCCAGCTTGATGCTGCCACCACCATGTGTGAGTTTGCCTTCACATAGTGTTTGTGCATAGAGAATGTTTTATGGAATAAAAACATTCTCTATACTTTTCCATGAAGAGCAGATTTGTGACCCAGAATCAGCTGTATTTGTTTCTTCCACATCTATGTATTTATTAATTTTTCTATGTCAAGAGACATAGATTGTCTTTTGAGGATTGTAAAAAATATTAAATAACGTAAAAATATGTATATCAGACTCGTTTAGTTTGCAATATAAATTCACATAATCTTGGGGAGTAACCTTTTCTGTGTTGCCCTTTTTGTGTGGGTTGCTAGAAATATGAATGATAGTAGTAAATAGATTTCTAGGTGTTTTTCCTGCTAAGTGTAACCCTCCCTTTTAGAGTATAACTCTAAAAGTTTGGCTAAAGCCTGAGCAACTGGACAGAGTTGCTAGTTATGTGTATGAAGGAGTTCATTATGCGAGTTGGGTAAAGGGGGAACATTGTCTGTGCTGAAGGAAGAGTGGAGCACTCTTCTCCATTTGGAAATTATGAATGGTGGTCAGTTCATCATGCTGATGACTTGATTTGATCCACAATGTGAGCTGAATATATGACGGAATACTTTTTTTTTTTTTTTTGTCTATTTGAGTTACACCCCTACACATTGAAGTATTATTATATTACTTAAATGTCCACCCAAACTGTCCGAAAGGACTCTATATGGTTTCACCAGAAACAAATCCTGTGTCCATGCACACAAAAATCCACTGTAATTATTTCACTTTTCTCCTTTTCTTTGCAGTCGATGAACTGTCCAGTTACAATGTGACCACACTGACGATGGCCATTGTGGCACCCATCATTGTTCTCATCATCCTTTCTGCCGCCGCCATCCTCGTGTTTAGACGCATCCACCGCAACCAAATGGAAAGGCTAACATCACGAGACGCCGAATATGGAACGATAGACGGACTTATAGCGTCTAACGTGGGGGAGAGCACTCTGGCGGTATGTATGGCATAATGCTATGAAGGTAACCCACTTTGATGTTTTGAAATTGAAGAAATTATAGATAATTAAACCAATAAATGTTAATAGTTAACTCAATAGACTTATCTTTCAGAGCTTGGCATCAGTCAAAATTGTCTAGTACTATATAGAGCTACACAGTATTTCAAATCCCAACTGTCCTTGTGAATGTTAAGGGCACTCTTGAGTGTTAGTCTTTGTCAGAGTGCAAAATGACAGTTTTTACTTCAACAAGACAACAAACAGCTGACTTGAGAGAAATTAATATGTCTTCAGACCTTCAAAGTTTTTTTTCTTTTTTCTTTTTTTGGGGGGGGGGGGGAGTGAGAAACCCCAACTTATGGCTTTTCCAGGAAAGTTTCAGTTTCTGAAAAAACCTCAGAACTTTCATCGTCCATCGTACACCAAACATCATAATGGTTGCTGAGCTTTTCTTTAGGAGTCTGGCTTTGAATCTAAAATATGGCTTCTCTGTCCTTTCAGTAATGGATGTTTTCCGAGTCTGATTGAGGATATAAATTGCTGTTTTCTTAGTTCATTTCTCTTCTGATTTGAAAATAATTTCTGCTTGCTCTACTTGGATATGTAGTCTACATAAACAAACATTATGCAGAATTTTATGTGTTCACTTACTTTGATTAAGTGGGACTTTTGCCTGCTGTTTGCACACACTGTTGACATAATAATGCATAATGGATACTTGATGCATAATAAATGCCTGTTTGTGGAAGTGCGGTTTAAACCTTTGCTCTAAACTATACTTTAAATATTAAGCTGTAAACATTTTAAATCCCACCAAGTTTGTGACTCTTTATTAAGACACGTTGTTCTCAGATGTAGTTTAGTTCTCAGTTTATAAGATTGAACATCTGTACCGGTAATGTTTAGGTCTTACCCGAAGGAAGGCCAACATGTCTTCAGACATGATTCAACAGTGCAGGCCACGACTGAAAGCTGTGTACTTTCCTGATCGTAATCTTAAAACTGTTTTTCTGTCGGGGGAAAAAAATGGTTCTGCATGAATATTTGTGTGAACGCTGTACTCAGGAGAGTGGGGGGGAGCAGGAGAGTGTTTTGCGTAGACTCAGTCATTTTTTTTTTGCTGCCGTCTCCTGGAGGAATGTTTTTGCAATTTATTTTCTCTCCACTCAACTGTGGATTGTGCGTCTTCCACAGTGTGGTTTGTGTGTTGGAGGGCTGCTAAACTGATCCAGGGTTTAGGTGGAGCCCTGTGGTTAGCCTTTCGTCTGAAAAACGACTCTGTGGAGCATTTACTGACTCATACAAGGCAATCAAGATGAGCAGGAAAGACTCAAAGTTTAGTCTGTGCCTAACTGTAGCCTATTTAAAACCTTAACTGTCATTTTGTAAGAAATGTATTCAGTTCTTGTAAATTATTGTACCATCAATGTACAACAACTTGCTAAAGTATTTAGTTCTTGAATTTATTTATTTTTTATTTTTTTTTATTTTTTACTCTGGTTTTATGTGGTAGACCAACAGAACCTAGTGTATTTGGAAATAGATGAAAAATGGTAAATGATTTCCATATTTTCCAAAAAAAAAAAAAAAAAAACTTTACTCTGATACATCTAAATGAAGCGGTGTATTTGTTCAGTTTTCACACATTTTTTGTGTATTTTTAAAAATCATTTGCAAAAAAATCCACCTGTTAGATTCTTTACATATAGCATATTTCAAATTCAAAAGAAAATGCTGCTTATGAAACTAAAATACCTATCAAAATACTGCTTGATACACTATTGGCTTGAGCGCCATTCATTTTCCTTGTTGCTAATTGGTCGTACCTCACAAGAGCAGTGATGAGGAACACTGTACCAAGACAGTTTCAACTGTGGATATTAGGGTGTTTAGATTATTAAAATTAGTAGTGTTTTTAGAGGGACATCAAATGTTCGTAGTGGTTGTGGTCATCTGACAAGTTTGGCAAACTTACGAAAGTATGGATGTTTAAATTTCTTGAGCAGGCCAGCAGGGAGAGATTTGGCGCATTTGGAGAAGCATCAAAGAAATCTACGGCAACTGTGAAGCTGCTGCAGAAATTCTTGGAGAGTTACCCCAAAAGATTTGGGATGGGTCTGTGTGGCTGCATACAAATGGATGGCACATTAAACATTTTTAGTTTTGAAAAATCTTAAACCTCGCATCATTTTCCACTTCACAGCTAAGTGCCATTTGGTGTTGATGGATCACACGGATCCCAAATGAAATAGACTTACGTTTGATGTGACAAAATATTTTAAAAAATACAATTACAGCACTGTGTTTTCTTTCAGTCCATTTGGCAGTGAAGGGCCTAAATATGGAGTCACGGTTCTTCTGCGTCAGCATTGTAAAAAAATAAATAAAATAAAAATATGCCTGACTGCCTGCCCAGCCATCCTTTCTGACAATAACAATATTGCACTGCTCTGATTGCCTTCTGCTTACAGCCCAGGCCCTAATATAACCTCCTGAAAAATCTTTTTTTTACCCATTTCAACTTTCTGCAGCTCTCTGCAGAGTAAGTCATCATTTATTTTATGGTCCCAGCCTTACATTCCTGTGTTATGATTCCAAATTGTCTCTCAAGCAGCTCTTGCATTATGCATCTGTTTATCTCAGCCATCACTTGTCTCTGTTTTCAATCTGTCTAACCCCCTCCTCTCCTCTCTGTTCAGTCATTTGTTTTTGCTCAGCAGCTGCACACTTTGTAGCTCTGCACTGCACCCCTGTGGCAGCCTTTCGACACTGTGTGCAGTGTAGACGAGATAAAAATAAAAGGCTTAGCAGCATTGCGCCTGTTTTGGAGTCTGGCTCTTGGATTAGATAAAATCTCCAGCGCCTACACCAGTCACTGAGGAGGTGGCGCCTCCTCTGTTGTTTACTCAGCAGGGGGCACTCTGCACCTCCAGCACACACACATATCTTACCCCCCCCCTCCTCCACCCACTTCCCAGTCTTGTGTAGGTGCCACATCAAAGACGGCTCACTTGTGTTAATCCCCATCTGACTCCCAGATGCTCTGTATTTCATAATTTGCAGTCCTGAGCCTCAAGATTTTCTTTAGGGCTGTTTTCATCAAAATGGCTTTCTTACCAAATTATACACAGGCTCGTGCTAACATAAACAACCTCCTAACCCTGTATGTTTTTGGGCTTTTCCAGGATCTTTTGGATCATTCCTGCACTTCAGGAAGCGGCTCAGGACTCCCGTTTCTTGTACAGAGAACTGTTGCCAGACAGATCACTCTGAATGAGTGTGTGGGTAAGTTGCAGGTCAAACACCATAAACTTCCTCTCTCCAAATATGGCCACTTCCTGCAACAACGAATAATTTGTGTTTGTCCTCTCACATTATTGATGTTTAGACAGGAACAAATCATCGATGTCTTTATCAAATAAATTGTTTCCTTGCACCTGATGAGCCTGCAAAACTGTTTATTTTGACTTTGCTGTTCTAAGGGAAATATTTTTATATTGCGGTTCTAGTACAAACAAGGAAATAAAATAATATTTAATTTCTTGAATGAACCTATCAGTGTAGAAGAATAGTTTTCCTGAACAGTACACACTCTTCCTGGGTCGTCTTGATGACATTTTTGTTCTATTGAAACCTCACAGAAATTCATTTGTGGCCACTAGAGGGCAGAGAGAATCTGATATTCACATATCCTACTAGTCGAGGGTTCATCAACAAATCCTTCAGCTTAACACAGATATTTACTTCCACATTGTTCCCAAAGAGGCTAGTGTGTACTTAGAATCCAGAAAAACTACCTTAGCAATTACTTTTTAGACTCCTATTCTTCCAACCCAGAAAAGGGATTAGACCAGAGGACACCTACTTATACTTACCTACCAACCCTGAATAGGAGTATCTAGTTTGTCTAGTTTTATACTTTGGATTAACATTATTAGACTACTTTTTAGACTCCTGTTCTTCCAACCCAGAAATGGAATTAGACCAGAGGATACTGAACAGGAGCACCTAGTTTACATACTTTAGATCAACATTAGATTATTTTTTTTTCTTTTGCTAGTTCCTTTGGTTTGTTATTTTGTTTGCATTTCCTTTAAATCCTGTAAAGCACTTTGTATTGCCTTGTTGCTGAAATTGTGCTATATAAATAAAATTACCTTTGCCTTCAATTTTGCTCCTCTTGCCGTTGTGCAGGTAAGGGTCGTTATGGTGAAGTGTGGAGAGGTCAGTGGCAGGGGGAGAGTGTCGCTGTGAAAATCTTCTCCTCCAGAGATGAGAAGTCCTGGTTCAGAGAGACTGAAATCTACAACACTGTGCTGCTGAGGCATGAAAACATCTTGGGTGTGTAACATGTTTCTCAACAACAAGGCTTTCAAAAATGCTGAAAATGTTTATTTACTGTTTTTTATTTTCAGTTAAGTTTTACTTAAATAATTGTGGTGTCATTACTGACCAGCAACAGGGTTCTGGCTGCAACATGCAGGCATGTTGCATAACAGTCAAAGGTTTAATTTAAAATTTGACTACTGGATAATTTTCTGCTGGGAATTTCTACTGTAAAATAAAAGGATGTACTGGATCAGTGATGAATTTTGAGATTAAAAATGTTCAGTAACCATTTAAGAAATGTAAAATATTTTTATGATAGCTCTGAAATGTAGCAGACGTTTTGTAGTGGATGCAGATCACTGTTTTGCAAATGACCCTATGATTGAGATCTATCTTTACCTGTGAATTGGGTTAAACTTTTCTAAGCACTAAAGCCATATTTAAAATTTCACAAAGATATGCTACCATAAAACTGAAGTGTTATTGTTTGTTTGTTTTTTTACATACAAACAGCCCAAGCTTTTCCTGTTAAAAAAATTTATAAACAAAAGTTTTAGAAGTCCTAATATATCTAGTTAGTAGGAAGAGATTCATATTGATTTAGTAATACAGGAACAGTTCATGTAAATTTCATATTATTAAAAAAAAATTTCAAAAAGGCTTGAGAGACATGTTGGTAAACATGCATTTTTTCCTTTCTAGTGAATTTCTGGCATCAAAATATAGATTTCCTTGAACTGCTAAAATATAAAACTTGACTAAAATAATATTTTTTGTACTTGAGTTTTTTTTTTTTTTTCAAATTGGTCAACAACAATCATATTTTCTTGCACACAAATAACCGGTCAGCAGCTTAAATATGTCTCTCTCAACTCAGGCTTCATCGCATCAGACATGACTTCCAGGAACTCCAGCACTCAGCTGTGGCTCATCACTCATTTCCACGAAATGGGCTCCTTGTACGACTATCTTCAGCTCAGCACCCTCGATGCGTCCAGCTGCCTCCGCATGGCGCTCTCAATAGCCAGTGGCTTGGCACACTTGCACGTCGAGATCTTTGGCACTCAAGGCAAGCCAGCCATCGCCCACCGAGACCTCAAGAGCAAAAATGTGTTGGTGAAAAAGAATGGACAGTGCTGCATTGCTGACCTGGGTAAGAATATTATATTTTGTGTGAAAATACTGCACAGAAATTTATTTTTGTATCCAAGTCAGGTTGGAAATGTTAGAACTGTGTAAAAAGTCTTTCCCTTTGATGTTGTGGTGGGACCTGAGGGTTTGAATGTTAGTTTTACTAAATGGGACTTCATTAAAGGCATTGTGCATCATGCCATTTGGCACATTATCGTTTCAGAAGAAGTTGTTTGAATCTTAAAGCCCATTAGTTTCAACACCAGCGCAAATATCCCTCCATGTCTGTCTGTCTGCTAAGCCATATTTGTTGTTAAATTAGAAAAACAAGCAATACTAAATATATCAGACGGCTCTTAACCAAAAACTCATTTGCAAGACCTTGGAACATTTAATCTGATGCACCAATGTTCCATTTCACAGATGCTTGAAGCACATCTAATTCAGCTGAAAGGATGGGTTAGATGAAGTGAACTTGGCTGCTGATGACGTATTGTGCTGTGCAGACGAACACGGTGGAGGTTGTTTGTCTCATCAGCGAGTTGTTGTTGTGTTGAAGTACATCCTGTGTGCTGGAACAGGGCTGTTTGCTCTAAATTAGCTGTGTTTTTTTGGTTTAATTCAGCTATACGAGTCCAGTGCGCGATCTTTAATATAGTCATTTAGGACTGGAGACCTCCCACTGACAATGCAGCATGTCGTTGCCGTAGAGACACGATGTTGGACATTTTATTTTAAACCGTTTTCAATTGCAAACCTTAATTTCTGGGGGAAGAACCAAAGAGTTTTCTTGGTTTTTATTTCAGGTCTGGCAGTTATGCATTTTCAAGACACCAATGAACTGGATGTGGGCAACAACCCTAAAGTTGGCACCAAGCGCTACATGGCCCCGGAGGTGCTGGACGACTCCATCCAGATGGACTGCTTCGAGTCCTTCAAGAGAGTGGACATCTGGGCCCTGGGCCTTGTACTGTGGGAGGTCGCCAGGAGGACAGTGAGCAACGGTCAGTAGCTTCATCAAAACTTTTTACTTTCTGTAGCAGTGATGAACTGGTCATCAGGAAAACAGGACAGCATAATGGCAGGTTAATATGAAGCTATGATTTAGTTTAAATTGTAACGTGATGATCAATGAATAAGTATCGCATTAAGGCCTCATTGAACCTCCGTTCCACCATATTTTCTTTTAGATGTTTAGAAATGTTGGTTAGCGAAACATCATGCCAGCATCATACTGTCTAGATTCTTGTTTTCAGCACTTCAACACTTTTTTATTGCGCTACAATGAATTTATGTATTATTTGCCAAAGTATACATTTAGAAAAATAAAGAAGAACCAAATTACCACTCCATTTACAAAAACATTTCAGTATCATTTACATCTTGTCATGATAATAGAAAGTGTATGCAGACCCCTACTGTGCTGGTCAGCAGCAGCTATTCAGTTTATCCTAATTATGAAGTCTAATGTGACATTTTGTTTGACCCTAAAAACTTTCATTGACAAATTAAAAGGATCAGAAGCTACATTTTCCACACTTCCACGCGTCCTTCTTGCATCAAACTCAGCAATCTAACTTTAGAAGACTAAATCTTTGTTGCATTCATCAGTGAACCATCGAACAGAATAATGCGACTTATTATTATTTGTTTTGCTTGCATCCTCTCCTCTATGTGTAGGCATTGTTGAGGACTATAAGCCACCGTTTCATGACGTGGTCCCCAGTGATCCCAGCTTCGAGGACATGAAGAAGGTGGTGTGTGTGGATCAGCAGAGGCCCAATATCCCAAACAGATGGTTCTCAGACCCGGTGAGTAACAATCAGTTTTTTCACTCACACATACTGATATTACAACGTATAACTTCATGCGGCAGCCATTGACAAATACACTGAATCATTTCTTCTCGTTATCCAGACTTTAAGCTCCTTGGCTAAACTCATGAAGGAGTGCTGGTACCAGAACCCGTCTGCCAGATTAACCGCACTGCGCATCAAAAAGACTCTGACGAAGATTGACAACTCGCTGGATAAAATCAAAACAGACATTTGAGCCTTTGCTTGAGAAGAAGAGGCCTTCAAAGACATCCAGAGGATGGAACATCTTATAGAAAGTCTGAGAGGATTAAAGACTTCATGGGTTTAGTGCCCTTATAGTGGCACAGACCTATATTTATTTTAAAAACGCTAGGCGGGACACATTTTGGCATCCAAAGATGGCTCATGTAGTCTTGGGGAAAAGGAAAACATCAATTCAATCTATGACATAGGAGCTGGACTGTTAGAAACCTTCTTCAAGGAGGAAACTGTTACCTGGGCATTTGAATAGGCGTATTGGTTTTTTTTGTTTGCTTTTTTTTATTTTAGAAAGGCACATTTTTTTTTTTTTGCCATGTTTTTCAGTTTAAAATGCATCTGGACGTAACCGTGTCACTCTTCTCTTTAATTGTACTCCGTTCATTTACATTATGGTACATTCATATAGAAAAAAACAGACCAGTTTGGTAGCTTAATGTACATCTGCAGCAACAATCGTAATTCCAATCAGGAGGCGTCATCTTGTACTAATGCGCCAACGTTTACTATGCTGTAAGAATAAGTTAAATCTGAAATGTAACATTGAGGTGTACGGCTGCGCCTGTGGCTCTTTTGCTTTCGCAAATGTGCATCATCCATCTAAAGATACTCTGTTGCAAACAGTTTTGTGTATTATGTTAAATTTACAGTCATATTTTTTTTACAGCTTTAGGGACACAAATGCTTCAAGTTTAAATAAAAGATTTGCCAGTTACTGCTGAATTTTCCAAAGGCCTGTAAGTAATCCTGTAAAGCCTGTATTCTGTCTTAACGCGTGCATTGTTGTCCTAATGCGTGCATCGTCAAGTAAATGAAGTCAAACTTGAGCCCTTTTTTAATAATTTCTTTTAAATTTTATACCAATTAGTGATTTCTATTAATTAAATAGAAAAAAATATCTGTCTCATTTGTCTTGATGGGGTTTCTAGAAAATATACATAAAGTGCATATTTTTGGGGAAAACAAAGAAATGTTTGTTGAGGAAATTGGTGACCTTCAAAGAACTTCAATCAGCTGTTGTAATTCTTTCTTTATACCTCTATTTTTTAATACTTGTGTACTTGCTCATAGTGTTCACCGGGACAACTGACTTTCTGCATCAGCATTAGCATTTAAAATCCACTTGCTTTTTAAATGTAGCGTTTGTACAGCTGTTTAAATTTCAGTATCTAAAGCTAAATCAGTCAATTTCAGTTGCACATAAATGCAAAGGAATATTATTAAAGCCGAGGGAAACATGATGGGCTCTTAGAGAACTCGGTAGATGGCTTTGCGGATTGGGTGGAACAACACCAGCAGTTCAGTTCATTCAGCTTTTAATAATTGGCATATCTTGCCAAGCAATAGTTCAATTGATGGCCCCTTTCAGGAAGGTGACACAGCCAAACAGAAATCTGGGACCAGGTGTGGCTACTATGAAGAGGAAAAGACCTGAATAAAAACACCAAAAGTGGTAATAATTTCAGAAATGCATGTGAAGTGGTAGGAGGAAGAGTGACCATTAACGCCTCCAGGAGCCTATGCCAGTGGCAGCATAACTACACAGAGTAGGTCAGGATGACCTAACAGACTCTTAAATACACATTTTGGAAGGTTTTAAGGCTCTTAAAAGTAGACAGGGTGTCTGCCTCACAGACTAAAACTGGGAGCTGGTTCCACAGGAGAGAAGCCTGGTTTATTCATGACAAAAATAAAAACCGCAAAGCTGTAGTTAACCTTATGTTTTATTTACCCTTGTCTACCACACTTTTTCCTTCCACTAAACTTTTCCTTAATATGCTTGGATGCAGCATTTTGAAAACCAACTTGTTCAGAAATAATCTTTTTTGGCTTATCCTTGTTGTGGAGGGTGGTCGTATCGTTGTTCTGGATAACGATCCAGTCAGCAGGGTTTACCATGATTATGTAGCCAATCACATGTATGTGTAAAAAAATATATTTTCCTTCAGTAATTGAAATTGGGATTTTCATTAGTTGTAACCCATAATACCATAGTAATCAAAATTAAGTGGTTAGCACTTGAGATGTATCACAGAGCATTATGAAATTGAGTTTTACTTTTTAAATAAAATAACTGAGATAAATTAACTTTTCTATTGTGTTCTAGTTTGGTATTTATCTGCATGTTCAAGCATTCAAAAGTATATTCAACCCCTTAATACTTGCATATAGATGCCCCAAAGCACATTTTTATTCAGATTGTGAACCAAACCCACTCAGCACAGAAATCAAATAAAAGTTATATTTCTGAGTGATGACCTGCCAAAAGCTTTCAGATTCACATTCAAAAATGATCATAGTATTTTTTTCTGATGTTATATGCCCTGTACTCACTCATTTCAGGGCTTCATGGTTCTTTTATAGAAATTACTTTTCTGGAAAAACTGATTTTGGTTTGAAACTGATCATTAAAAGTAATGATCCAAAGCTGTTAGATGTATACTAACAAGATTTTCATTTGAAATAATTTAACGTCCGACTTGTGTAAACAACAAACTTTACTCTTAACCTGCGATTGACTGTCGTTTCTTTTTCCAAATGGTACAGTGACTGTGGCGATTACACCAGTGCCATGTCCAGTAAGCACAAAGCTTCTGGTCTCATCTGCTTCCACTGCTATTTAGTCATTTATAATTACATAATGGTACAGAGCCTTTGAAACGTATTGCATCCTTAAAACTTTTTCACATTTTGCCACGTTGGCTAACCACAGAGTGCCACATAGTTGTGAAATGGAAAAAAAACAACAACAATGTTGAATCATTATATCTACAAATGGAAATCTGCTGCATTTGTATGCATTCAAATAGAACAACTGAAGCTTCATCTCTTGGGGTATGTGTCTACTAGTTCTCCATATCTAGAGACTGAAGTTTATGACCACTTTATTTTGCAAAACAGCCTAAGCTCAGATTGGATGAAAAGCATAACCTTTCAAATCTTGCAAATGATTTTCAATTGGCTGGAAGTCTGGACTCTGATGAGGCCATTCAGACTCATGGAAATGGTTTACACCAGGGGTGCTCAAGTCCAGTCCTTGAGAGCTATCATCCTGCAACTTTCAGATGCTTCCCTGCTCCAACACACCTGAATCAAATGAATGGCTGGTTAGCAGGTTTGTTCAGAGCCGATCCTGGTCTGTTGTAGTGAAGGTGCATCTAAAAGTTGCAGGACAGTAGCTCTCGAGAACTGGACTTGAGCAACCTTGGTTTACACAATTCCCTTCAACATCTTAAGCCTTTTGCTGCTTGTAACTAGTTTTCTTCCAGGATTGATGATGCTTTATAATCCACTGAATGGATGTTTTATAACCTCAAACTGCATTAATCTTCTCCACAGCCCTACCGGCTGTATTTACTACTGGTATGCATTTTTTCCCCACTTTGTGTTAATTAATCACATAAAACTCCAATGAAAGACAGTTAACTTTGGAGTTGCTATGTGACAAAGTGGGAAATAGTCCAAGGCGCATGACTACTTTCTGAAAGAATGGCAAAAGCATGTTTTCTGTTCTGCTGATGAAGAAGCTGCTTTACCTCCCTCTCTCTGCCTGGCGACACAGGCATCTGCTGTTGCCGTGGAGCCTGAGCAACGCAAGCACGACTCTGGCCAGAAGTCACACGCAGTAAATAACTTCTTGCGTGCAGACAAGTTTTGCAACGGAGTACAAGCTCAGCAAAGTCAAACACCACTGTCAAAGGTGGCGAGGTTTCCCTCCATTTGGGCTGCTCACATCCTGGGACAGGAATTGCAACATCTCCTGGGGTGTAACTTGGTCTGCAGGCTGGAGCACACGACTGTAGTGGCCTGGGAGAGCAAAACATAACATTAGTTCAGAAACCAGAACAATAAAGCAGAAAGGAAGAAGCACACAGCTGTAAAGTGCACAACGTTTTGGAGATTAAAAAAAATGTCACAAAACACGTGAAGAAAAAGAGTTATGAATTTGAGAAAATCACCAAACACATGGAGAGATCAGAAGACAGGAAAACATTTGAAAAATGTTCTGAAGTCTTAACAATTTACTGTAACAGAAGAGCACAAAGAAACAGGAAACAGTGGAAATAAACCACATAAAAACATTTAATTTCTTTTTCCAAAGTCATTTAGATTAAATAAAAAAAATATATTTTATTGTTTGTAGTGTATTTTTACTATTTATTACTATGAAAAACAAAAAGGTGATAATTTATTTGGAATGTTTAATTCAATTTTATTAGCCATGCCCTTTCCTGCTAATGCCAGATCTGTAGAATGAACAAATCACTTAAATTGAACCTGCCTGACATGATGAAGTAGGCTGAAAGATCTCAAAAAGCAACAATGGTGAGCTCTAAATCCAAGAACAGATGGCCTGCTGTTATTCCAGCAGTTACTCCATCAACGACTCAACCTAAGCACAGCAAGGCGTGCTTGCCTCAGTATTCATGACTCAACATGAGAAGTATGAGTGAGTTTCAAGGTGTTTTGGACCTTGCCCTTAGAAGAAATGGAACAGAGTTTCTTCATAAAAATCACCAAAAAAAAGGACACAGCAGTGTGTCTCACATTTACCATAAAATATCTTGATGATGCCCAAGACCTTTTCAAAAATATTGTGTGCAATGAGTGGACACAACAGAGGAACTGTTTTATCGGGTATGTTGTTACACAATGGTTTAAAACTCACATACAATTTGAGAAAATGAACATCATATTAACAGTCAAACATGGTGGTGGTGGTGTGATGGTCTGAGCCTGTTTGGTTTCTTTAGGATCTGGATTGCATATCCTAAAGAAAGTTGATGCCAGAGTTGATGAAAGAATGAATTCTGGTCTCTTCCAGGAAATCAGGAAGGAAAATCTTTCAGTTTTTGATGTTGAGTCGAAGTACATTTTGGTTATGGATCAAGACAATAACCCGAGGCACGTCAGTAAAGTCACTTCTGAATGAAGCAAAAATCGCAAGATTTTGGAGTGACCTAGTCAAAGTCTGGATTTAAATCTGACTGAGATGCTATGGCAAGTCCTTGAACAGTGCAAAGAAACGTGGACCAAAACTACTCCTCCTGTCATCTTATACTGAATTGTTCATGTTTTATTTATTCATTATTTTGGTGGCTATTGAAGTAAAACATATTTAACAAAAATATTACACAAGTCGCCAACATTTTCACATTAGGTGCAGATTTTAAGGGATTGCTCATTTATAATCTTCTCTATTTGTGCAGATGTAAAAACAAAGCCTTTTCAGATCACTCTCGATGTGTCTTAGTTAGAAAATGTCACAATAAAGCCATTAAAATCGTTTAACGATTACATAATAATCATCAAATGTAACTTTTTCCAACTTTTTTAAGCCCTCGGCGTTGATGCACATTCATTTGATTATAGTTACTGTGCGTGCAGGCTGGAGGTAATTTCCATATTCATCAGGCAGGCAGGCGGTGACAGGAGGCGGAGGTGGACCTACTACAGTTAAATGGATGTTGCTCCACACTTTCACTCTGCTCCATTCACATGTCTGGATCGGAGGTCTGCGGCGCTAATCCTCCTAAATCCCGGTCAGCAGAGGCGGAGCAAGCGGCGCTTTGCAGTTTCCTCCCAGATCGGTTTCACTGTGGCGGGTCGCGGAGAGTGCACGGACTTTCCCGTTTAAAAGAAACAAAACAAAAAACACGATGTGCATCCTGGTGTTTTCTGTAGAGTAGCTGCCTGTGGAGACGGTGCGCTCAGGAGGGGGAGCAAATGCGCCTCTTGCCATGACTGCTGCCGGGGAGCAGAGCTTTCAGGTGGCGTTGGTCTTGTTGTGCGTCGCCCAGCTGACCGCAGGTAGGCTGCTTGTCTCCGTGTGCATCAAACACAGGAATTGTTTTTGCCGTTTCATGTTTTTTTTTTATTTTTTTAATTGCTCTATAAAGTTTGGGTTACTATAAATGGGAGGATTTTGTAAATATCAGACGCATCAATTAAACGTGTTAGTCTGTTAAGCACTCTTCATACGTGCGCACCACTAACCCTAAGCTGTTTTTTTTTTCTGTCAGAAAAAGCTGTGAAACTAAGAAAACAAAGAAATTTAAGTACACTTTTATAATTAAGCTTTTCTTCAACCTTTCCCCACACAAAACTAGATTTATGTAGCTCCTCAAAGCAAATATTTTATTGGCTGTGTGTGTGTGTGTGTGAGGAAAGCCAGTATTTCATTTGATTGTTTAATATCCTTTCCCAGTAAGCACAAGTAGAGTGATATTTTCTGTACTTGATAAATTACAATGTCTTCGGGAGAACCTCAACCTTGTTAATGCAAGTGGAAGGCCTGGATGATTAAAGCGTATTCCTGCAAACTTTTACCTAGTTTTCTGTCACAGATTAAAGCTGATTGTGCAATAGTGCATGATGTCTCTATCAGACCTGAGGGATTTTATCATCCATCACTAAGAAACTAATCAAAGAAAAATTTATTTATTTATGGTCCTTTTTATACTTGTTGATGTGGGATTATGCTTTTATAATGATAAAAAGTGAAAAAAACTAACTTCAATGCAGTTTTTATTCCACAACCTCACAAATTGTCAACTCAGCCTTTAATCTGAATGCATTTATTCAGTGTAACGTGAAGTTTTTTTCTTTTAAACGCAGTTACTATTAGCACACCTAGCAATCTTGTCAAAATAAATGTAAATGAAGCTTTTTTAATTAAAGATTTTGGAAGTTTATCAGAGTTTCTAAGATCTTCTAAGAGGTTCACAACTTTTTTTTTTTTTCCACTTTGTTTCACATGTCATGTCCAATACTCTTCAAAACAGAAAACAGAAGGGAACATGGCATAAAGTCAGAAAACAGCTACCTGTCTAAACGTGAATTTTGTATCTTGAATTTTTAGATACATCATGTAAAAGAATCTGAGCAGCTTGAACTGTGTCAAGCAAGACAGCTATCCCGTCTCTGCTTAAACTCCTATAAACTGTTATTGTATTGCACATACTAAGGGCAGTGATAGGGTGATTAACAAGGTTAATGATCCAGAAACACAGAAATGGTTTGTCTGGCACACAATGAGTCGTCTTCAACATATTGACAGCAGGAGTACCAATGACTGTGGCACAGACGATTTTGTTAAAAACAATAACTCCCTAACATTGGATGTTACCAAAACTAATAAATGTGCTCAAATTAAAGGTTGTTAGCTGTGAGATTTTGCCACTGCAGTGAAAGTATGTTTTCCTTGACTGCCAATAGATGTGACTGGCATTATATTTTATTTTGGTCAGCTGTTTGAACAAAGCATCAGTGGAGCATTTTATTTGAATGTCACCAAATTAATTCATGAGAATTAATGAGCTTCAGTCTCACCAGAGTTCAGAGGTCACCCCCATCATAGTGTGATCTGATGAAAAACAAGCGAGAATGAACTTCCAACAGAATACAAATGCCTCCTAATGTCAAAAAAATATTTGTAGAGCAAGGATCTTAACATTGTTGCTTCTAATAGAAGCTGCATTAGCAGGTTTCTAAATGACTTTTATGACTTTTCCTTACTTGTCACTAATGGTATTCCATGACACAAATGGAGAAAAACAGCAGCCAACCCACAAAAAGTAGTGATAGTAGCAAGGTCTACAAATTCACAAGGTAAAGATTTATATGGATATTTATGGTTGAGGAGGAGGAAGACAGGTGAAATATTATGCCTGTCAGTTTAAGTCTCTTCCAAGGAGACTTAACAAACTGGCACTCTATGGAGAGATTTGAACTGTTCTGTGGCTCACCCAGTCTGTCTGTAATTAACCACAGTGGAGAATAACTGCTTGTTAAAAAAAACAAAAACTGGAATCTGAAATACTTAAATTTTGACAGCATTCAGGTAGAATCATTGTTGTCACTCAGATGTGGACAGACTCGTCAGAACAACCCTCATCGCAACCACGTGACCAGAACAGCCTATTGTGTACCATGCAATGTGTGTGAAAGTCACTTTTCTCCACATAAGGTTGAGATTTACTCACCAGCTGTCAAAACGTTATTCTGTCTGTTATGCCTCTCATA
The DNA here is from genome assembly GCA_903067095.1 of Girardinus metallicus. Lineage (NCBI taxonomy): Eukaryota > Metazoa > Chordata > Actinopteri > Cyprinodontiformes > Poeciliidae > Girardinus > Girardinus metallicus. The sequence goes on along the minus strand of CAEGAE010013575.1, from coordinate 15,236 downwards.
TTCTATACGCCTGCTGCAGTTTGTTTTTTCACAAAGTGCCCGGCACCTAAAAGTCCGAAGTAGCTAATGCTGCACATGAACCACCTTCTGCTTAATTTTACTCAGACGTGGAGCAAATCCTGATCCAGCTGAAGTTAATTATCTTGCCTTAGCATGCAGAATGATCATTTGGAGAGAGGAATTATTGATTTTGCATGACCTGTGGACATCGGCATACATTTTGAGCAGTGAGAACACAAAAAAAGAGAACTGAAAAAAGCAGTTTTCCACCTGGAAAACCTTATGCTCTCAAAGTTTATGTACCTTTTTTATCAGCTTTGGATGGTTCCTTACCTTAAATATAAGATTATAATTATTTCATAATCCTAAGGCAAAAATAGTTTCCAACAAAGAGATTGTTGTTGGTGATTTTGGAGAAATATGTTCACAAAACCAATCTGTGTGTCTTGCACAGATGAAGTTCACACTCCATCCTATTACTGTTTTGCTAATAAAGAGCTGCACACTCATTTGACACTATCCTGTTAAAAAAGGCCTTTTAACTAAAAAATAAGATGTTCTCTGACTGCTCCGTCGCTGCGTCATCATCCAAATGTGGCAGAGCCCGGCTGTTTCAGTGGGCATTCAAAAAGCTGTGTGAGTTTTAAGGATAAATCAATGCAATAGAATTTTTTATTCTTGAATTTTTTGTAGATTTTTTTCTGTTTCTACACTATGATTTTCAATGTTTTGGTTTGTTTTCGCCCACGCTTCTCAGTTTTCTTTGTGTTTGAAAGTAGTTCTCGCAATCTCAGCTGCTGGCCATATTCACTCTTTTTTTGTCATTTTGGTCTAAATATATTTTAGGTTGTCACTGAGACAAACGAGGTGTTTCTTTCAAATCAATGAATCTTTGACTCATCCTTATGAAAATGTTGTAGTTTCCCTGAAGAACAAACCCTCCCCCAAAAAACAACCGACTTTCAGCAATGTTTTTTGCAAATATTTTCTTTCAACTTGAGGGAACAGAAAACAAAAAAGATCAAATGGACATAAAAAAAAAAAAAAGCACATGCACATTCCATCAAAGGCACTGGAAAACCAGAATGTCTATTTTAAGAGAACAGGGATGCGTATTTAGAATCAGTGATGATATTCTACGGTGTGGACTGTGTCCACAATCCACAAACACTTTCAAGGCCCAAAATGACTCAGACACCTCTGTCTTGTTTTGCTGAATCCGACTTCCTCAATGATTTGTTTTGCTTGTTTTAGCTCTATCTGTGGAGATAAAAGGAACAAATCTGCTCTGACTCAAAAATAAAATAAAAAAATCCCCAAAGAGGAGTCGTATAGAAACTGCAAAGGAAAGTGTGGGAAATGCAGACCAGAGAAGAATTCAGGAATGAAAATGAGATGGGAGTTGTGCTGGAGCTCAACTTTGTTATTATCATATTATACTGTCTGAGGTTCAGTCAGGCTGTGGTGACTGTTTAAGTAAAGCTATAGTTCCAAACACAAGCATCACAGATATGTTACACACACCGTTTCCTTAAAAAGATATTGGAGTGTCTAAAGTTTTACACTATAACCAGAGAAACCACAGAGTCCAGTGTATAGGAGTAGAACTGTGTAATCGTAAACACAATGCTGGATTATGTGACCCATCTGTCAAAAGTGAAGAGCAGAAAATACAAAGTCTTTGTGATTTTAAAGAATAACTTCATTTCACTTACAGAAATATAGCTTAAGAAATGAATGTTCTTGACGAGCTTGTTACTAAGCAACTCAAAGTATTTACAGTGCTCAAAGACAAAGCATTTGCTGCCTTCTGGATTTTTTGTTTTTTTTTGTTTTTGTCTTCTTTTACCACACTTAAATGCTTCAAATCATCAAACTTTTTTTTGGTGCAATTTAAGTAAAACCTGACTGACAATGTGAAGTTGGCTAAATGGTCTCAAAAAGTAACACATTGTGGCCAATCTTAAGAAATTCAACCAGGAATGAGGCTGACCATTAAAAATGATCAGAAAAGAACCCATAGCAACATCTAAATCACTCCGTGTCTCATTTGAATCAGGTCATTTCAGTTCTGATAATTGAAGTCTCCCATTTGCCTAAAAACGTCTTGACTTTTGTCTTGACCGTCCCTCTGTGAAAATTCATGAGGCAAAGGTGAAATCGTTTTGAAAGGTGCACATTTCTGTGACTACTTATATAAAACTAAGAGGGTGCGGAGTATTTTACGGGGGAAATGTAGTGTTTGCATTTTTCATAAGCTATTCAGGAATTCAGGTTTAAAGGGTACAAGTTGTTCCACGTGGTACTGGGATCCTTACCAGATAGCAGGAGGTCAAAATGCAGGGAACACTCTGGACAGGACTACTTTCCATCATGGGCAACATATAAACAAAGTCACACCCATGAGCAATTTAGAGACAAAATATCAAACATGCATGTGAGGATTTGGTTGTGGAGGGAACTCAGGCATACACAGGGAAAACATGCAAACTCCATGTTTGCAGGCCCTGACGGCACGTCTGTTTGCTGTGAAGCAACAGTCCTAACAACTGTAGCAAAACTATTTTATATTATTAGTTGAGTAAACTTGTTTCAAAATGCACCAGGCTTTTGTGGTGTTCTTTTGCGCCAAAAACAGAATTTTGTTCCGATGGAAACATGAAAGGTTCCCTTCTTGTAATTCTTGCCTTAACGGTTTGCACACACAGAGAAACACCTCAGAGTGATTAATCCACCTCAGGGTTACAGTCAAACGGTAAATTTAAATGGTGTTCCTCTCAATCCAGCCAGCAATTTTCTGCTACGGTTTTAATGGTCTTGCTAACTTCAACCTGGCCACCTTCATTTCTTTCATATGTTGTTTTATTTATTTATTTTTATAAAGTTGAAAAACAAAGTATACCGACTAAATCTGAAAACTCACTTTTCTCACATTTTTAAAATAATAGAAAATTGCTTCGACAGCTGGAGAAATGGCTTGAAAAGTAATGGATTTTATGAAACTTTAACATTTGCCTCACCTCACCTGACTTGTTTACTTTTATCTCACCTTAGTTAAATGTAAACAAGTCACAGAATTGGACTGCTAATAATTTCCTTCTTTTATTATTCGCTACCGGTCATGATTCTGACATTTTATTTGTTTTTGAAGAATCTTCATTGTATTATATTTAAAAATAAAGAAAAACTTAACTTTTGCAAAAAGATCAAATTTCTTTTATGGGATGCTATTTGTGGAAAAGTATGTTTAAAAAAAAAAAGAAGCAGAGTTTCCTGACTAGTGATAGGAAAACAGATTAGTGGTAGCGTAGTTCTGCTGTGGAAATCACAACAAATATCCTATGAAAAAAATGGAAAAACTCCAAAACCCAACATTTGTTTTTATGTTTTTAAAGAACATTACTTTTTTAACTTTATTTGTTGAAGGTCCAAAGAGTCACTTGTGGCTCTGAAAATGACGGTTGCTGATCTCAGTGCTTGAAGATGAACTAAGGTGCATTCTCTATCAGGCTTTTATCCAGTAATGCTCTAAATTTAGCTGCAATCAACTTCTCATTAAGTCCAAAAAGCTCCTCCACAGCATGATGCTGCCACCACCATGGTGTGCTTTAAGGTGGAAAATGTAATGTTAGTTTGTTCTTTTTCTTTTCATAAAGACAGATATGTTAAAGTTTGGTACCTTCGTCTATTTGTGTTCTCTACATGTGTGGTTGCAAAGGTTATCCAGGAATTCAGGTGTTTTATTTATTTTTTTTGTTTGTTTTTTTAGGTTTACGGGTTATGATGAGTTGTTCTACATGGTACTCGGGTCTTTTCAAGGTAGCAGGGGATTGAGATGGAGGGTGCACCCTGGACAGGGTACCTTTCTATCACAGGGCAACAATATAGACAAACAGGATAAACTACTGTGTATTCACAAATTCACTCATAAAGGCAATTTAGAGACAAGATACCTAACATGCATGTGATGACTGGGTTGGGGAGGGAACTCAGGCATCCACCAGGAAAGCAAGCAAACTACATGCATGCAGGCCCCGACTGGAATTTGAATCTCGACTTCCTTGCTGTGAAGCAACAGCTCCAACAACTGCATGACTCTTCAGCAGAGAATAATTTGGTTTAGAAAAGGAAATAAAGTGGTAGTTTTGAAGGGAACTTGTTCTGCAATACAAACCATAATGCCTGTTGTAGATGTTCTCTTTTAATCACATAATACTTTCTTGTGTTCTCATTCAACTCCTTTGTTGTAAGATCTATTTCATATTATTAGTTGAGTGAACTTGTTTCCAACTGCCCTGGGATTTTATGATGTTCTTTTGTAGCAGAAACCAAATTTTGTTCCGATGGAAACATGAAAGGTTTCCTTCTTGTAATTCTTGCCTTAACGGTTTGCACACACAGAGAAACACCTCAGAGTGATTAATCCACCACAAAGTTACAGTCAAACGGTAAATTTAAATGGTGTTCCTCTCAATCCAGCCAGCAATTTTCTGCTATGGTTTTAATGGTCTTGCTAACTTCAACCTGGCCACCTTCATTCCTTTTATCATGCCCTTCTTCTTCTTAAAAATAAAAGAAAGACGGAGAATACCTAAGAAGACCAGCTTTTCTCACATTTTTAAAATAATGCAAAATTGTTTCGACACAGCTGATTGTGGAGAAATGGTTTGAGAAGTAATGGGTTTTCTAAACCTTTAAAAGTTGCCTCACCTCACGTGACCTTAGCCTAACATAAATGTAAACAAGCCACAGCATTCAGAATCTTGTTAAGGACGGATATGTCAGGGCTCCTTTTCCATCTTTTTAACAGAGATGATTTCATTTCTTTATTTGTTCACTGTCGGTTTTTAATTCTAACCTTTTTAAGGTGTTCTTTGAATAAAAGCATAAATTTAGCTGTAAATGTCATTTTTCAAAAATGTATTTATTTACAAAATGTGTGTTTCTGTGATTTTACATTCAAATATCCAAATGTGTGAATTATTTAATTACACATAAGTATCTATTTTTCCCATTCATGTAATTGGAACTACCTTCTGACTGGTTTCAATTGGTACTGTGCAACATTCATCCATTTATATCCCAGGATTTTTGTCGCGGGCCATCTCGCTCATCAGTCATTCAGCGGCTTATCAAATAAAGCATGACAGCTGCAAGTAGAACACAAGATTATGTGGGTGTTAATCTAAGAGGCATTACTCTGGTTCCTCCACCTCCTGCCATTTAAGGGCTCAGATTTTCTTATGTAACAGCAGGAGCCGCGTCTAGGCTGAGAGTAAAACTGTTTTGTCTAGGTGCTTTTTCTCCACACATTGATGAATTAGCCAGTGGATGATGGAAAAAATAAAGATTCATAAACACAATCTGATTTTTTTTTGTGCTTCAGGTCTGAAGTGTGTGTGCCCGCTGTGCGCCAACTACACCTGTGAGACGGCCACAGACGGAGCCTGCTGGAACTCTGTGATGCTGATTGACGGGAAGGAGGAGACGGTCAAATCCTGCATCTCCCCCTCCCAGATGAAGGGTCAACTTTTCTGTTACAGCTCCAAAAACGTCTCCAAGAGGAACTGTTGCTTCACCGACTTCTGCAACAATGAGACCCTGCACCTGCACCGAGGTATAACCAGAAATATGCTTTTCTACTCTGCCACTTTTGGATCTGTTGTATTTTAGGTCATTTTCATCTAATCTGTGTCCGATGACAATTTTCTTGGCAAATGGACAAAAGCATAAAACCCATCATCTCCTCCGTTTGCTAGTCTCAGTAATTTTATTCAGTCAACAGAAACAACAGTCCAATCTGTGAGGGATTTCCCACTCATTCTGGTCGCGGCCAGACGAGGTAGATGCTGATCCGCCTAGATCCTGTGACATAACAAAGCTGGCAGAGGTTATGCGACGGCCCTCCCCTGATTTATAAATAAATACTTTGTCAGGCATGTTGTTCAGACAGCCTCTCTGCTGGGTAGAAAATGGCCCAAAGCACAGGGAGGCTTTTTTCACACCTCTGGAGTTCAATGGAAAACTCTGGAAGGTTCACTTTATACTGTGTCAGTCTATTCGCTGTTTGCTTTACGTATAACCAGTCAGCTCAACTTCACTGCTACTTCATGCAAGAATCCACAAGTCATAGATAACTTAAATCAGATTGTTCTGTTGTTGGCACATATGTTTTTACAAATAAACTGTGGCTCACAAAAGTATTCACACCCCTTTTGAACTTTTTTGCATTTATAACCACAGAGGTTTATATTAAACTTCCCTTATTCTGTAACCAACCTCTGTGTGATTTATTCTAATCATAAATACAGCTTTGTCAAAGCCTCGGAGGTTTGTGAGAAAATATAGCATCAAAAAATAAACAATGAATCAGATCTTAACGGAAAAGTTAATAATGTAAAAATTCTGCACATCACCCTGAGCACACACCATCCCCATGAAACATGGCAGCATCATGCTTTGGGGATACTTTTCTTCAGCAGGAGCCAGGGAACTGGTTGTAGTTTTGGGAAACATGAATGGAGCTAAATACTGGAAAATGCTGGGAAAAAAAAAAAAAAAAGCTTGCAGGATCTGAGTCAGGGGCCACGGTTCACCTTAGAGCAAATTTATGACTTTGAACAGACAGAGCGCTACAATAGGATGGTTTACATCAAAGCATAAATATGTGTTTATCACTCAGTCAAACCTAAATCCAATTGACGATTTTTGGAAATTGATGTTTAGAATGTGTCCATTCAGTTTGAATGAATGGGCACAAATGTTATTATCTAAAGGCATAAAGCTGATAGAGACATAAAGACTTATAGCTGCATGTACAGTGAAAGGCGACTCAACCAATGTTGGCTCAAAAAAGATTTCTATTATGCCAATTCACAATTATGCATTGCTTTGTATTCTCCTGTAACATGAATTCCCAGTAAAATACATGTAGATTTGTGAATCAAATGGGACAAAATGTGGAAAATGTTCAAGGGGTATATATTTTTTTCTAAAACAATATGTTTTAGATGCTTTTTAGGTGCTAAAAATCAATTTTCTGTCTGTCATTTGTATTTGTTTATGTTCCTAACATAGTCAACCAAAAAAATGGGAACAAATCATGTCAAATACCAAAATATCCAACTTAACACTTGTTTGTAAAGTTGCCTTTATTGTAGAGACACAACACATGCTCATTCCTTGAGTTTAGCAGCTTGTTCATGGCTAAATGATTCAAAGATCAGCATTAAGAAGCTTAGTGAACAAAGGAATGAAAAATGAGCTAAAGTCCAAAGCAAAACTTTCACAAAGGCTAAATAACTGTTGATTAAGAATCCATCAGATTTTGAAAAAAATTACAAAAGACTTTTAAACATTACAAGAAAGTCTAAATCCTTGAAGACAAAACCTTTGTACAGCATTGTAATTCACCAAAACGGTTATCTTCTGAAACGTGTGATCTATTTATTAGATTCAAAAAATCTACACGCCCCTTCTGTAATTAGTAGGTAACATTTTTTTTTAGAGAAAGAACAGAGTTCACTAACTACAAATACACAACATAAAGTCTAAAAACATATCATTACATGTTAAATGAAAGTAAACTATACAGAAACAGAATCCCATCACTCTGGGTGAAAATAGTGTTTTTAAGAAGTCTTTAACATTAGGATGACTTTTTTAGATCAATTTAATTAAAACAAAAACTAATTTGTGATCACTTTAGAAATAAAAAATATTGGTTTTGACAAAAAGGACTCAAACTAAAGTAATGAGGGGTAGATTTTCTAACATCTCAGTAAAATACAACATATTTACTGTGCAAGATGCATCTGCATGTCAGTGGGTGCACAAGGTCATGGGGTCAAGTCCCTCAGGGGTTGATGGTGTTGACTGTGAATGAGGACAATAAAATCAATGGGTTTCATTGTCCTGTTAAATAGCAGTATGTGCTAACACCATGTGTAGCCTCTCTGGAAATGAAAAAACATTTTAAATCTGGATATAAATTTCTTCTTTTATTATTTATTTTATCTTCAAACCTGTTGAGCATAATTTTCAAGCAGCCTGTCTCTTAGACACATACTTGATCTTAAGGTCTTATGCCACTGGGACAGAAGAGAGTGAGGTCTTGTTTTGCATCATATCTGCCGATCTTCACTTGGAGCCTCAGTTGGCAGGATATGAATTGGGTAAAAGGCTAAAGAGATCTTAGGAAACTGTGGTTAAGTTCACAAATTGTTGATTTGTACATAATGAATGCTTGGGGATCAGCTGGTGAGTCCATCTCAGGAAAAACCAAAATACTTTCCTAAGATTTAAGTTGAAATTTAATTAAATTTAAATGATAGAATGTGCATGTGTTAATATCCCAACTCATAAGACTTCTACTATGTTGTACTATTTCAGCACCTTGCAAAATGACTTTTTCAAATGTTGTTTGGGTTACATACATTTAGACTTATGAATAAATCTAAATAAATTTGGGCACATTATATATAAATACAAAGCAGTGTGTAATTGTGCATTTTTGAATGGAAAACTGAATAGATTGGTATTCAGCCATGTAGAAAACATAGCAACCATATAGAACAGATGAGATGTTTTGGATTATATTTCTCTTACCATGTCAGGTGGAATAGTAACACAACACATCACACTAAATACATAGACATGGTAGTGGCTGCATCATGCTGTGTGGATGTTTTTTTCAGCAGGAACAGGTAAGCTACTAATAGGAGAAGCTAAATAAAGGGAAAATCTTGAAGAAAACTTATTAGAGGTTGCAAAAGACTTGAGGTGAGGGTGAAGAGTTACCTTCCAAAATGACAACCGTTAACATGCAGCTGGAACATATAGTGAAATGGTTTACATCAGAGACACTGAAGTTTGTTGTTATAATGTAACAAAATGTGAGAATGCTAACAGAGTGTGAACACTTTTGCATAGTGCTGCACAGCACTCACTGTGCCTCATTTTCATGTCTGTAGATCTCATATTATCACAGCACCCACCTGCTCTGCTATTTTTGATGGTGTCCAGGTTTCCTCTGGCCTCCCACAGACACAATGAAGGTCACAGACGGAGGTGTCAAATTACTTTGCCCTGCCAAACCTACATTTTTACGACAAGTGCACCTGGTTTTAATCAGAATACATCAAAAATTTTAATTGGAGAGATATTTTGATTTTAAGAAATAAAATATATTTAAGTTCTGCAGAGCAAAGATAATTTTTGCTAAAAGCCTCTTTATTACTCTTGATTAATAGCTTTTATGGGCATTGATTAAATGTTCTGGCTCTCAGAGAAAACAGGGATTTGGCATCTGGAGCGGTGCATTTGCAAAATGAGTTTCCACCTTTAAAATTAGCGACATCTGCTAGTATTCGTACAGCAGTGTCTTCAATTTGCAAAGCACGAGGTGTGCCTTTTCAACTCTTAGTATTTCAATCAGGGAGCAAATTTTGGCAACAGCTGCTGATAACATGCTGCTTTGTTGAGTCCCACACGGCTGCCATTTGGAGAAAACGCCACCAGGGGGAGCAAAGAGACAAGAATCTCAGACGCAAATCCTCTTAAAAGCTTGTTTGTTGTTTTTCTTCAGAAACTAAGGCCTTAAGGACGCAGTAAAAATGCTAATAATGCTGAGAATGTTGTTACTTATGTGTGCACCATCAGAGAGGCCTTCAGAGGAGCCGGGCTGGAGCAGACTGCAGCTCATGGTGGTGATCCTGGTGCCCTCCTGCTTGCTGTGTGTGGGCATCTTGCTGGGGTTATGTGTCGTGCAGGGACACCATTGTGCCTACGGCCGAGCCCATAAGCAAGACCCAGAGGAGCCCCTGGATGATCAGATGCTTATGTCTCCTGATAAATGCCTCAAAGATCTGATTTATGACATGAGCACATCTGGCTCAGGGTCAGGTGAGAGGAGTCCTATTAGTTCTCAATGAGGCTCTTTCAGTATCTTGCCAAATGTATTCATACAGCCTGAGATTTCTTGTTGTTTTCATATTGCAATTACAAATTGAAGTGTGTGTTGTTTCATATTATATGCATATTTTATGTGATAGAGCAACACAAATTACTGTATCTTTGTGAAGCATGTGGAAAAAGGAGAGGTTTTCTGAATTATTTTGCAAATAAATATCTGTAATAGAAATATATAACTGTGACATGACTTTATATTCAATTACAGTCTTGAGATTTTTGTGTATATCTCTACCATTCTGAGACCAAACATTTTGCTATTTTTTTTTTTATTACAAAAAAGCTCAGGTTCAGTCTGATTGGATAAAGAGCCTCCACTAACATCAACTTGAAAATACAGTCTGTTTTAAGACATGCATAATTTGATCTAAACTATTACATTTTAGATCTGGCTGTATGTTTAGTGTCACTGTTCTTCTTCTTCTGGGACGAAGAATGGAAATTAACATTTTGCTAAATCCAATGTATCTACAACAATTTATTAATATGCACCGTCCCATTCAAATAAAATCAATTCAATTCTTCCTCATATGTAGCTTAATTTAGCTTTCATTAACTCCGTCAAGCATATTGTACCTACTGAAGAAGAAAGTCCCCTCAGCAAGACGCTGCCATGTGGCCATAGCTTCTTGTGTCTCTATCGTAACTTGTAACAAAGCAAACATGGAACTTCTTATGGTTATCTTGTCACAAATGGCTTTCTTCTTGCTGTTCTTCCATCAAGACCAGAAGTGCGCAACCAATAGTTATTGTGCTTAAAGATACTCCCACCTTAGCTGTGGACCTCTGAAGCTCTTTCAGACATATTTTGTCTTTCTTGGCAGCTTCTTTCATTAATTGCTGTTCTTGAGGTGGATGGCTACATCTTAGATGGTTTGTGTTTATGGCGTATCCTTTCTTGTGCCAAGCAATGGATTGAACAGTGCTCTGTGAGGTGTTCATGGCTTGGGATATAGTTTTATCACTGACTCCTTCTCTAAACTTCATAATCTTTTGCTTGACATGTCTGTTTCATGGTCTACATTCAGGTTTTAAACCCATTCATCATTTACTTTTACACACTACTTTGTGTTGGTCTATCACATATAATCCCACTAAAATACATGAACTGTTTGGAGCTGTAACATGTCAAAATGTAAATGGGTTCAACAAACTTACTCAGGCTTTCTTAGGTATGCAAAATGTTGCAGTCTGAATCATATAAGCTTCATGTTTCAGGTCTGCCACTGCTGGTCCAGAGGACTATAGCTCGGACCATTGTCCTGCAGGAGACAATCGGGAAAGGTCGCTTTGGTGAGGTCTGGCGTGGCAAGTGGCGCGGGGAGGATGTAGCTGTGAAGATTTTCTCCTCCCGGGATGAGAGGTCCTGGTTCCGGGAAGCAGAAATTTATCAAACTATCATGCTCAGGCATGAAAATATTCTTGGCTTCATTGCTGCTGATAACAAAGGTATCAGATTAACAAGTTTATAACAAGAATGAATCATACATGTGGCCTGAATGTGTTGACATTTCACAGCGTACCTTGCTATTATCTGCAGATAATGGCTCGTGGACCCAGCTCTGGTTGGTGTCAGAGTACCATGAGCACGGCTCCATGTATGACTACCTGAACAGGTACACAGTCTCAGTGGAGGGCATGGTTGGTTTGGCTTTATCTGTAGCCAGTGGACTGGCACACCTTCACATGGAAATCATTGGCACACAAGGTACAGCTTTTCTTCACTGTCTGTATGTGTATTTCCTCATCTCAATGAAATTAAATGAAAAAAGTCCAAGGAAGCCCTAAGTAGGCACAGCAGGTTATAGATCCTGCTTTGTCCACTGATTTTAATGTTAAGATATATTTTCATAGAAAATAACCCAACTGTTTAATGTTCATCAGATGCAGTCATTTTTTCATTTCCTGAGTTTTTCTGTCTTTCTTAAAAAGGCAGTTATTTACTTTGATGATGTACCCTCTAGTTTCTTGAAATATGCTGCCCCTTCCACATGTTTTTGGCAGAACCGGTGAAGATGTGTAAAATAAATTCATCTTTTCTTGCAGTAGAATAATTTTGCTCTGTAAATTACTAAAAAATCTAATTTAATTGGAGAATATGTATTCATTGGGAGGGAAATCAGATGTTGAGAAAATATTTTGTTTTATTAGTATATTTCTTTTGCAAAATTACTGGTGGTCACAATTACTGACATCTTTTCCCAGAGGTGCTAGTAAGCAGTAATAAGTACTTCTCTTACCACTCAATACATGCTGTGATATTATAAGAAGAGACATTATGCTTTCTAATGTCACATTGGTCCATAAAAAAACATTTGAGCTTCTCCTAATCTCATATTTTTACTGTCTTGCTTCTAGGAAAACCCGCGATCGCTCACAGAGATCTAAAGTCTAAAAATGTTCTTGTGAAGAGGAATGGAACGGCAGTCATTGCAGATTTGGGCTTAGCTGTTAAACATGATTCCAGCACAAACACCATAGACATACCGTCTAACCACAGAGTGGGAACTAAGAGGTTAGAGCAAAACAGCTAACAGCTGCAAAACAAAGACCTAAAATATGAAAGTGCTTGCATGGTTAGCTGACATCATACAAAAACAACAATGAAAGAAAAAAGTCTTTTATATTTCGTGGAAATAAAGGTCTATTCAGTGTGAATGCTAAATAGACGGACTCTGACAGCCTGTATATTTAGTGTTAAAGAGCTGACAGGCAAGAATGATAAGAATAGCAGAACCACAGTTTTAAAACCCCACAGCAGTATTTCTTGTAATGTAGGAAAACAGACCCAGGCTACTTTACTACTACTGTGGCACCACCTAGAGATATGTTTAAGTCACTACATTAACCATTGTAATGGCTTAAACATCACACTCAATGTTTAAACCATTAACATTGCTTAATGGCTTAAATAAAGGCAGTCTTCTAAAAAGATATATGACGAAATTCTCCAAAGTATTTTATGCTCTGATTTCATCTTGTCTAAATAAAGGGAGTCACATCCACAAAGTGATAAAACAAATTACCTGTGCAGGGCTAGTACTGTTTGTGTTGCTTTTTCACATTATTGGACTCTAATGACTTTGTTCTCTGCAGGTACATGGCTCCAGAGATCCTGGATGAGTCAATCAATATGAACAACTTTGAGTCATTTAAAAGAGCAGACATCTATTCGCTTGGCCTGGTGTTCTGGGAATTAGCCAGAAGATGCTCTGTAAGAGGTATCTGAAACATAACTCTTCTATATCCTCTCCTCAGTCATTTGTATGAGTAGCAGCAGAAATAAATTATAGGTAAATTATCAGCATAATTACATGCAATTATCTGATTATGTACGTGTCCATTAACATAATTTTCTTGTTTCTTTACTATCATAGGACTTCATGAAGATTTTCAACTGCCTTACTATGACATGGTGCCTTCAGATCCATCCATTGAGGACATGAAAAAAGTTGTATGTGATCAGAAACTTAGACCAAACATTCCCAATCAGTGGCAGAGTTGTGAGGTAAGACCAAATATTTACTGCTGTGGTGGCCGTCAGTATGTTTAAAACCTTCTAGTGGACAATTCAACAGACAATCAAAAGGTTCTTGCAGCATTTTCTTCTCAGTAATCATAGGAGAGTTACTGAGTGTCTTTTGAACAGCAAGACACATATGTCTTGCTGTTCAAAAGCAAGACATATGTGAAACCCTCTAAAAAAGCTAGAGTGCAGCTGATAACATCATGTGTATACAACAATTTTGGGGATCAGTGCATAACACAATGGTCACTCAAGACAAAAGTAGTAGTAACATAGCCTGCAAGCTCAAATCTCAACTGGGAAGGCAAAACCTTTATATGCCAATTTGTCCAGTGAGGAGGAAGTTAGAAAAAAATGTTCTTTGAGGGCAAAAGCTTTGAGACATAACAGACTAGCACCCAATCGAGAAAACTAAAAGAGCTCTGTCAGGCCCACCCTGGCTGTTAATTTGCACAGTGGAGAATGAGTATTTTACTCTGCATTGTCCATTAATATTATTACGAGGTGAAGTTGTCTTAAGGTACAGGTAGAAAGGACTCAAATGCAATTCCCAGCTGGAGTCAAAAAATATAAGCTGGGTCAAAGATGGGTTAAGACTGAATCTTCACAATTCAATTAGAGACAAGGTTGCATCACTTACTGAATATTTTCGCTAACTGTTTTAAGTTAATTTAGGCATTTTTATGTTAATGAAGGTAATGCTTTCTGTTTTTATGATAGATGTCAGATCACCTTTGTAATAATGTCATCTTGTTACTTTACCAGGCTCTGCGTGTGATGGGAAAACTGATGAGAGAGTGCTGGTATGCCAATGCTGCTGCGCGACTGACTGCGCTGCGAGTCAAGAAAACTGTGTCTCAACTGTCTGCAATCAAAGACATCAAAGACTAGTTTGGCTTGCTGCCCTGCAGATCATGACTGGTGCTGGCACTGGTGTCATGAGATAAACCTGGATAAAGCAGAATCAACTTTTCAGGAGGAAAAACACATTTTGTTTTTATTGCCAAGGTTTGTATGAAGTGGGGCATCAGTGGAAGGATTCTGCAAAGACATCTAGGCAACTGACTTTCCTTTTTATAGAAAGAGCCATGCGACATAAGTGTGATTTTTTTTTTTTTTTTTTTTTGCTACCTCAACATTTGAAGTGCCCAAAGCTTGAAGTTGCACATTGTTGTGTTTTTGTGCCGTTGTTTTTTTCTGTTTGTTTTTTTTGCTATCAGAATGCTGCTGGGTTGTTAGATTGCTTAGTGACAATCTCTGGAAATATCTTCTCATCTTAAGTGTTTACTGACACATACAGATTTTCCCTGAAAATATGAAGTGTTTTTGCACAGGTAGAACATCTGTCTTGTATAGATTTTGTTGAAGGTTCTGTGAAAGGGAACATAGTCATACTGTATATTTACAACTGGAAGAGATAACGTGAGTGTATCTAAGCCTTTTCAGAATGTAAACAGTCAACTATATAAGAGTATTTATTATAGCCTGCTCAGGATGGACATTTATTTTTCATTGGAAAAATATTTTTTTTGTGGGCAAATAAAGCATTAGAGTTATGACCCTGCATACTGGAATATGTTTTTAACCCAAACAAGGAGTTAGTGACTAACATGAAGGCTACCAAAGAGCAGGTTGAAAAGAATGAACCTGGATTGGTAAATTAGTAGAAAATAAAGACAACAACCTAACAAGGTTCACAATTCAGTCTATATATATATATATATATATATATATATATATA
>CAEGAE010013574.1:0-129628 GCA_903067095.1 Girardinus metallicus | reverse complement strand
ATATATATATATATATATATATATTTCTTTTTCTTTACCCTCAAAAGACAAATACTCCTGATGCCCACATTTAACATTTTTCCACTAGTTTGGCCTCTGGTTCTGACTACTGAGAGACTAAACCTTGTATTTTACGAAGCCCCAAAACAAAAGACGAGTGGGGGGATTGGTGGGAAGAGGTGCAACATGGCACAATCACCTATTCAGATCAGGTACTAATGAAGAATTCCATCTATCCTGAAATTTAATTAAAACCCCAAAGACTTTCAGATGAGATGCGATTTGAAAGAGCCCGGGGCTGGTACACAAGCACTTGGTGGCGAAGGGAATCACACTGAAAGTTGATATTGTAATTGGTCCTGATGTATTTTCTGCATTGCCTTTGCGGGAGCGTGGGACTCATAGCTGTATACAGGGTCTCGACGGAGTACCTGCTCATTGAAAATGCCATCACTCAAGCACCGCAGATCTGCATGAAATTAGAGAGCAACTAAGGCCTGATTGCAGGGGAAGAGAGCCACAATTGTTAAATGCATATATTAGGGTTTTTCTTCTCCATGTATGTGTGCACATGGGGCTAAGTGAGCCGATCTGAAAATCCTTAAGTTAAAATGTAATAAGAGCCTCAGTGAAATAACATAAAAAAAAAGATTCTTAGTTGTGAAAATAGCACTAACTTTTTATTTGATGTCTACATTTAGGTTTGTCATGTGACAAAATTACTGTGTCTTCAAAACAAAACATTTCTGTTATTCATCTTTTCTGTCACTTCCTTTGTAAACACAACTACTCACTGAAAGAACAATAATTGTAAATGTAAAATACTACGTATAGTGAAAAACTACCACAGTGCACATCAACCGTAAATCCTTGCGGTGGCAGCATCATGCGATGACACGCTTTTCATAAGCAATAAGAGTAACGCAATAAAACCTATTAGTCCATTGTCCAGTTTACAACCTATTAGTTGTAAACTGGACAATGACCCAAAACATATGTTAGAGATACGATGGAGAGGTTTAAATAAATGCATATTCATGTGTTAAAGTGGCTCAAAGTAAGTGAAGTCTTATTGAGAATTTGCAGCAATACCTGAATAATTATAAACATTGTATTAATTGTTTTGACCAATGCATTGACTTTAATTTGATTTTAAAAGTTTGTTAGGCAACAAAATTGTTGTCTTTAAAAGCACCAGAGATAATTAATTCTTAATTTTTGCCTTTTAGCTTCTCTATCACTAACTCCACAAGCACAACTTCCCACTACAAGAACACTAATTGTCCAGTTTTCTGGGCCGCTTTCATTTTACACACCCTAAGTGACTGATCAAGCCAACAATAAGCTCATTCAAACTTTACCACCATTCACATGTTCTCATCTAAAAGAAGAAAAAAAGACAGAAAAAGAAAAAGAAAAGAAAGCTTCCTGTCTGAAAATGTCAAGAGTGGAATTCGATCAGTTTCAAAGAATGTGCCAAGAATCATGAAAAAGCTTGCCAAGACTAACACGCGTGGTAAGAGCTGCCACAGATTACTGAACCAAGTTACAGCTCTGTGTTCTGTTCTCTCTCCGGCGCTCACACACACGCACACGCCCACGCGCACACACACACCACCCACTTTCCTCCACTCTCCCTCTCAGCCATAAAATACTTCATTATAACACAGTGAGCCAGTGAGTGTAAGTGATGTAACTGACAATTAAGAGTGAAAGCCTGATCCCAGTCACGGCTCTGCAAATATTTATCCATGACAGACCTCCTTGCAGGGCGGGGTGGTGAAAGGCAGGGAGCGGGAGACTCCCAGCGGTCTGCGGCTCGGTGAAGTACGCCTGGAGCCATTCAACGCAGCGCTGCATCTCGGGGCTCGTTTCTGCTGGGCTATCGGTGACCACGCAGCTCAGGGGGGCCTCGCTGCTCCTGGGAGGGATGTAAGGCAGGACAAGGGAAGTAAGATGGGGATCAGAGGAGCAATCATACCACCCCAGCTCTTGCTCGAACGGTGCTAAAAGAAAAAAGAAAAGTCACAGGAGTGCAGTAACATACGACACAGATGGAAGATGGCATTATATGCAGAATAAAACTTAAGCTGTTAATTGAGACGTGCTTAAAATCTAAAGTTGTACACTGCCAAGGAAGCATTAACACCATGTGAACTTTTTGTCACAGTACAATAACAAACCTCTTGTGTGTTTTATTTGGAATTTACATGACAGGTGAACACACAGTAGTATAGTACTATATAACTGTGAGGTTTTCATTTTTAGTACAGATTCAAATCTGAAAAGTGTGGTGTGAATTTGAATCAATTCCTCCTTGGATATGACACCCTACATGAAAAACCAGAGTAACCAATTTCCTTCAGTAGTCGCCTAATCAATAATGGAGCCCGATTGTGTGTAGCTTAATCACAGTTGTGCTCTGATGAATTGATGAATATCCAGCATAATGATATCAGATAGGTCAGCAATAAAGTTAGATAACAAATCCCAAGCTTTCAACATCTTTAAACAGCTCTGTTAAATCCATCATCTAAGTATGGCTCAACTGCAAACCCATAAAAAACGTGTTGATCACATAAACTGACAGTTTATGTGATCATTATGTGAAGATTATTTAAAGTAGCAGCCAAGATTTACACTGTAACTCTGGAGGAGCTGCAGTAATCCACCGCACAGGTGGGAGAATCTGACAGGAATCTGACAGGACAATTATAATGTGTATGCTACACAAATCTGTTTTTATAAAAAAATGGTGGGAAAAACTGAAGACAGCTATAATATGTCCTGTTCGCATCTCAGGGGCATCTCAATAAATCAGTGGAGCCCCACCTAAACACAGATGTTTCTGTGGAACGGGAATCCAACTTATTCCCTGAAAATAAGTTGGTGTCTTATTTTCCAACTTATTTTCAGCTAAATAAGGTGGAAGGGTTAGAATATTAGAATAGAGTTTGGGTTATTTTAGATATATTAGTGCATAATGCATATCTAAAATATTCTAAAGAAAATGTAGCTTGGGAAGCTCGAATGACTGGACACAATGCTACATGATAAGCCATTGGCTGGTGATTGCTAAACCGCCAATCCATTAGCTATGCTTTTCTTGCAGCTGATTGGCTGTGCCCTCAAGAGTGGAAGTAAGGAAGAATGTAGATATTATTTTCTGTCGTACTGCCAAAATGATTTACCCTGTGAGTGTTTATGCATATTAGGGTATATTTAAACGATTAAAACAGGCAGTTATAAGAGTTTTTGAGGTTCTAAAATAATCACAGATTTTAACCATTCGCAAGTGATTATGGTCCTTAACCTTTGCGAATATCGGACGTTCACTGTATTTATTGAAAAGTTAATTTATTTCAGAAAGTCAATTCAGTGAGTAAACACTAGGTATAGATTAATTAAACACAGACTGATGTTTTCAAACCCATAGTTTTGTTAACTGTGATTTTCCACTTACAACTAATTAGAACATGACATTTAGGCTTTGAATATAATATCAGACAAATAAAAAAAAAAACTTTTTTATAGGTAATAGGCCGAAATAAGGGGATAAAAATAAGAACTGAATTACAAAAGGTACATTGAATGGGATTGAATATTCTAATTTACTGAAAGTAGACACAGTAAGTATGAAGGAGAAGGTACTCTGGTCAAACAATTAATTTTCAACTTAACAGTAATGCAGAAATATTGTTTGTAATTGAGAATGAGTGGTATGACTTGAGAAAAAAAAGAATGACAAGAAGTTTCAGTTCAGGCTTATTCCAAACATCTATTCTTTCATTTTCCACTGTGTAAATTTGCACTACTTTGTTCAATAAATGACAATGGCATGAATATTTTGTAAGGCATTTAACACTTACAGGTTTACCCATTGTAAAAGCATAAGGTAAACTGCAGCAGCAAGCAAAAAGACTGGAACAAAACATGAAGAAATCCAGAAATTTCTCACAACAGATTTAAAGCGTGTGTATGTGTATTGCACAAAGTGAAAGAGGAATCACAAGGGGCAGAGTTTGTGAAGCAGTACAGATAGTTTTTCAAAAATAACTACAACAAAAAAGGAGGGTTTTAGAAATAGTCAGAAAAAGTTAGAAGCCTTAACAACCGTTTCAACTCTGCTTGGGCTTTGTTTAGAGTTCATGACAAGAATAAATGGATTTATTTATTTTTTCTTTTTGGACAAACCGGAGCTGGCCAGTACAGCACTGCACTGCACTTGGACGTGCATCTTAGCATGAGTAGATGCTTGGAGGAATTTGCCGATGGTTGAGTTGGCATCACTTAACAGCTGAGTTTCTCTCTGCTGCTGACCACCCCCCAGGTCAACGCAAGCAGGCTGACCCATATTTGACACTTAAAGACCCTATTGGGAAGGTCCTCTCTTAGCATGTGCATTACTCCAAAGTGGACCTCAAGCTGTGTTGTGGATTCTAAAGCAGGCCGCCAATTCCATTAACTGGTGTACAGGACTTTTAAATAAATAATATCGCTATTTAAGTGCCCCCCTTTTTTTAGAATTGGCTTATCCTGTACGATATTAATAATAGACATTTACTTTGTTAAACACACAGGCTGTCTCCCTCCCGCCTGCCGTAACAACGTGGCCCTAAAGTGTTTTTACACTTCTGCAGGTCACAGTTTGAGCAGCGTTTTATATTGGACATGTGAAGCCGAGGTTTACTGGAGTGTTATGACTGAGCAGGTCAGTTTTCAGAGGGCCGCTCTGCCTGCTAGTTTGTGGCTGTGTGATGGAAATCTCCTGGGTGCCGTTTAACAGTGGGTGTAAATACAGTAAAAGGTGTAAATACTCTCATTTCTAAATAAACCTCGCAGCAGTTTATAGCCGAGCGGTGGAGAACTCGGAAACCCACCAGCGGGCTCTGCGCTGAGACCCGCTCAAACAATGGCCATGGCTCATGGCAATCTCTGTCGGCATGGGTGAGTGCCCAGCCAGCCCCTACTTGTCATTGTCTCTCCTTTCTATCCCTTCCCTCCCCTTCCCCCCTAGCTCTCCCTCCTCATTTCGCCCCCTCTCTATTTCTCTATCCTCCCACACCAGCTCTTTTGGCTCCCCGACACCACCCCGCACCCCCCCGCCTACTTTCTCTCGGCTAGGATCTCCAGGCCACCGTTCCCTTTCTACCCCACCACCACCAACTCGCATCCTCCCACCTCTACCTCCTCCTCTACCCCTCCACATCTCCTCTTTCTCTCTGAGAGGATGTTCCAGACGCTGCACACTGACAGCTCGGGGATATTGTGTGTGGAAATGTTCCTGTTGGACCCGCAGGCCCTTACAATCTACCGGACAAAGGCTGGTGCACCTTTGCTTAAGGCTTGGCACCTTTGACCCCCTCCCCTGCTCGCGCTTCAGACTTGTCACCGTAGCTAATTTTACCTCTACGCCTTTCGCTTTAAAAGTTGCCTCAGCGACACAATGTTGACAGTGGTAAAACTTAATGTAATGCAGGACATGTTATGGTTGGTAAACAACAGCAAATATAAATAAATAAGTGAAAAAGGAACAACATCAGTGGAGCTGAAGTCTGTCACCTCTCGGTGCAACGGGGGATTGTTTTTAAAGAGCATATGGTCTGTGGAAGATGGAGCTCCTGCAACATTTCCAGACGCTTCAGTGCATCACAAGTCAACCCTCGTCATATGGTCTTTAAAGAGGCCAGACTGGCACATTACCGAGCATTTTACATGAAATTTGACATTATTTTCTGAAATAAAGTAAGAAACACAAACTTTGTCCTTATTTTGCTTAAGTAAGGAACGTATACATGGATGGAATTGAGATTCTTACTGTACGATAACTTTGAGTAAAATTATCTTGATATCACAATATCACAAAATAAATAATAATGACACATATTTATTATATTTGATATTTACTAAGGCATTGTTTTTATATAACAGCACTTGTTAAAATAAGTAGTAAGTTTTAAGTCAACTCTTTGTGAGCACAACATTAAAGCTATTTTCTGTTATTTTCTTCATAGAGTTTACTTCAGTATATTTTCTGACATCTCATTAAAACGACTTCAAAATGTAGGAACAATGAAAGAAAGACTAGCATGAAAAAACAGTTTGGAAACTGTTTAATATTTTGGTGTACCTTGATATTGGTAACACGCTTGTGCTTGATTGTGATAAAAAAAAATGCTTCAATAATTACATTTCAGTTGAAATAAACAGTACAAACCAGGTTAAAGTAGAACTGCTCTTTCATTATCTTTTGACTGCATAAATCATACTTCTTTAGTGTCCTTTGGCCATTTTCTATTCAATCACAGGTAAGGAAATAAGAAACTAATTCCAAACTAGCAGAGGATCTGCTGCACTAAAAAGAATATTTCCCCTGATACAAGATAGCGATTTGAGAAAATTTCTAATACTGTGCTCCTGTCACAATCAATTTCCAATTACCATAAATCATTGTTGCGTAAAGTGGGAGTCATCTGGAGTTCCACCTATTTTCCAGCTCTAATATAAAGAATGAATTGAGCATTTATGTAATGTTGAAGGTTATTCCATCAATCAATGAAACAATGAGAAAAAGGTGAAAAAACGAAGAATATTTGGCATTAAAATTTTCAGTTTCCCTTGAAACATCTGGCATCTCCACTTGCACAAGACTTCAGTAAGTCTTTTTCTATCAGCTACAGACGTAAGAATGAAACAGGTTAACCACAGGATCTAATTGAAAGGGATCTGGCGAAGGGTGTAATGGTGTATTGCACAAAAAAGGGGAAAAACTCCTAAGTGAAGCCTCCATTCTCTGAAGCGTGATGGCGCTCATCCCGACTCGATCGGCTGTCACTTTTGACACAGCCTGCCAGAGTTCTCCTTCACCGATCATGGGTAACATGGCGGGTCAGAGGATGAAATAGAAAAGGCCAAGAGCCGTTCAATATTTTTCCTCATCCTTATAGCTGCAGATACTTAACTCAGAGACGTCAAAGACTCAAGAGAGCATGAAAAAAGCCTAAAATGACTGTCTAAAAAGGGAGAAAAAATACAGCATGTCTCTATGAATGTCAAGATCCTGATGGTCTCTGAGCAAGAGGGTGTGATACAATTGTAAGCCACTTGCTCGATGCAGGGCGTTCAACCATTTGAGATCAGATGCCTATCTCAGTACTGGTAAGCTTTAAGAAAGGCTTCCTATTCTGCTATGAGAGAGAGAGAAAGAGAGAACGTTTTGTACTCAGCTGTTTCGAAATAAAAACAACTAGGCCAGATAAACTGCTCTCCTGATATCCAGCAACTCTTATTAGCAAATGTCCACGGAAGAGGCCGCACGCTCAATCCAATACATAAAGGTGGTGGTGAAATACTGCAGAGCAGGCAACAAAGCACACAACAATTAGGTCTTCTCCCAGCTGGCTAGCCACAGGAGTCAGTGAAGGCATGTATTACCAGAGCCTTAACTCTTACTCCATTATGTAGTGTATCCACACCCCAACGCTGCAATGTTTATCTACAACAGAGTACTGAGCAGTTTCAAATAGCGTTTTTAGCCTCTATTCTCAAGTGCCACAGTAAGAGATTCCAATTACCCGAATGGTAAGGAGCCAGTGAGGGAGGCATAAAGTACATTAGGGATCCCCTGTAACTGCAGGGACCTTTTAGAGACTCAGCTGAAGAGGGCCAGGAGACTGAGGGGACAGTGACCCTGCATGGATAGCCTCTGTCAAAATTTGACCACGTCAAGCACAAAGGCATTATGGGAATCCAGTGTCACCAAGTCCTAATTACTGTCTGTGTTCAGAGCAAATTACTGCCTTGTTCCTCTGATTAGGGAGGAGGCTAATCTTCACCTGTGTACGCCAGCACTGTTGAGGGCCCTTGAGTGTTAGCGCTTCGTCTTCTGTAATTTATTTTTAAATCAGTGCCCGCTCCCAAGAGTTTTGAGTGTTTTGTTGTGAACCGCTTACCATGATCCCCACCGCCGCCCCCTCACCCCTAAATCCTTGACTAAATCCTTGTTTGGTGCCACAGGAAGATAAGCAATAACAACACTTGGGCATAATTGACTCGTACTCCTCTCCAAGACGTCAGAGCGGAATCATCTCTCTGCATATTGCCGTGGTATGTCGCACGCTATACACTTCTGTGCGTTGCAGATACAGAATCCAATCAAGTTCTAAAACAAACTTGCCTCATGTTGGAGAAACTTCACGGTCGACAGCAGGGAAAAGGGAGGAGGAACAAAAACTGCAGGAGCTGCTTTTAGTTCTGAGCGGCAACTCTCATTTGGCTTCTGGGCTCACCCTGGAGGTTCTGCTTTGGAAAACCACAACATTTGCAGAATTTTATCAGAGCGAATGTCAGTGTCTCGTCTGCGTGGGGCGGTTTACAGGTAGTGTGTTGCACAGGTGTTGGTTTACACAGGAAATGGCACATGCAGCCTGATTGGGAGGATCCCAGGAGACGGGGGCACAAACATAGAGCACAGATGGGTCCAAGGGCCAGTGGGAGCAGCACCTTAATGAATACGCAGCTGAGTACTACACTTCAAAACATGCAAAACAATATTCTGAGGCGGTCATAAAAATAGAACAAAAAATCATCTGAATATCATTACACAATGAATAATGCATATATCTTTTCTAAAGGGAGTAAGTCAAAAAGTCTCCCCGCTGCTTTATTGATGATTTCATTCAATATTTCAGCAGTTTGCGGTTTGTATGACAAAGCATTTTAGTTGCAAATGTAAGCAGTTTATTTAGCACACAAAAGTGTATTTAGACAAAGAAAGACTGTGCTAGACAAAGACTGGTACAAGACAAAATATTAAATAATAAAGTCCTAACCCAAATGTCCAAATATAGCAACTACTTTTACATGTAAATTTACCTGAGGGGACTCTCAACTATCGCTAAAGTCTGCCTTTTAGGGAACATTAAGCTTATGTGTAAAGCTTATGTGATGATGGAGTAAGAAAGATGGAATGAACCAAAGGTTTGTCAGAGTTTTTCAACACATAGTCACTCACTTGTCTGTGTTATCGCAAGTCATTCAACGCCACTGGTACTGGAGTAAAATTAGCTCTGGTGGCATGTTGAAAAATTATTTATACCCTTCTCAGTGCATGTATTTTGGGTCTAGTGATATGCGCACACTTTTTTAAATCAAATATCTATTCTAGTATTTTAGCTTTATCTATGTACTCCAAATTAAAAAAAGTGTCAATACACCTGCAAAAAACACAGCAGAGGACAGCAGATTGACAAAATTTATTTTTGATCTAAGCCACCAGCTCCAAGACTTTTTCAATAGAAGATGATCATACTGTTAGAATATTATTCTTATTTAATATTTGCGCTGCACAATATATCACACCACAGTTGTCATCGCAATATCAATGTGCGCAATATTGTAATCGCAAAGGAATGCTTTGGCTTGTAGCTCAGTAAATTATTAGAGTTCATCTGTCGTTCACTGACCCTTTGTATATCAATAATGTATTTGGCCAGGGAAATGGACCCTAACTTCCCTCAATGACCACACCCTGTGTGTATTTTTATTGCCCTAGAAACTTTTAAGCTAACAAAGACTCCTGAGGAAATTGCAAAAGCATATTTAAAAAAAGGAAGAAAATAATCTGACAAAAATGGGTCAACTGTAACTGATATTGCCATAATAATATAAATTTTCAGCAACACATTCACAATGATGGTACTTCTGATTTCTCAATTGCAAAAAACAGTACTGTACACAATTCTTTAGTCTTTGCTTATTCCTTTAAATCTTCATTCCAAGCTCAGACTTTCTTCGTTATCTTTTAAAGTGGATCTCAGGGACTTGTTTGCAACGTTTGGTTGAAATCTAATAAGGAAGTTTACCAGGACACAGCACATCCTAAAATTGGTCTGGCAAAGCCTTTGGTCAAATTAAATAGAACAGATCCAGAAAGGAACCGTAGTGGAAAATAAGTTGTGGTTATGGCTTTCCGAAGTGTGAGCACATCATGTAAACAGACCCCAACCAGGGAAACACATTTACCATACCGTTATTCAGCGCAAAGCAGGACATTGATTCACAACACAACACGAGTGTGAGAAAAACGATAAATGCATCACCTCAGATATTTCACACCAGCAGTGGTAGTGTGTAAAAGCTGTTGTGACAGCTTGGGTATTAGAGCCGGGTAGATGGAAAATGTCTGGCTGCTTATGAATGCCAATGCGACTGGGGTGACAGGTTTGACACAAAAACACTCCACCTCAGAACAATTAGGCTGTTCTCAGGCCCCATCCAGTGTTGTCGGTGATAATGGAAAGCTGTGAGCATAACTGGTGATAAATAGACTTTAACACCCTCCTCCTTAAGAACAGTGCAGTCCTGCAGTCCTCTCATATGCTTAACTAATCATGACCATGGCCAGCAAATTCATACAAAAGACTAATTACTGTTGTACTTCACTTGAATCTCAAAGGCCTCTTATAGAAAGACTTGGGGGTTCTCCTGCCTCTTTTCTCCTCTTGATGGTTATTTTTTTTTTAAGTAGGCCTCATGCTAGACAAAGGCGTTTAAAAATTTGTGATTGCTTTCATCCGCTTTAATTGCATTCAGAAATGGCATTTCTGCCACATAATGCACTCCTATTGTTTCAGAATTATCTGGCTTGGGGAGTAAAATCTACAATATTTGACGATGCTCCCGAGCTAAATCGCCTCTTGAAATTGAAATATGCCGCCGAAATGCAAAATAATAAAAAAAAGAAAGCAAGCCTTTGCAGCTGATATACTGGAAAGCTCCTTGGCTTTCTACAGAATGCTATTATTATGCATATCCAGGTAGAAAGTTAATTAACCCAAAGCTTAAGCTAATTATGGTAGCAGAATGCTATCAACCAAACGCTTTCAGTCAGACAGCTGTCCAGAATTTCATTTGCTAATCATTTGTCTTTTGCTGGAGCATATGGTACATTTCCCCGCTATCACAGCAACAACAAACAGATGAAAATCATTAACTAAAAACAATGTGCAATGTGAAAAAAATCAGACACAGATTTATAAGGCTTTGTGTCAGAGAAAAGAAAGGGGGGGTTGGTGGTGGGGATTTATGGCCTGGTAAGTATAATGATAATTTTGGTTTTAGCCACTTAGGATTTTAGGCTGATCACATGACCTGAGTGTGCAGGGAATTCACATGCACAAATATATTGTTTATATCTATATGCAAATGAGAGAGAAGTGTTTATCCGTGTAAAATTAATTACAATTTTCTATAGAGGCTTATGCAAAGAGCTTGCTCTTAACAATTCTTAGCTTCTAACACATTTTGTGCCAGTTTTTTTTTTTTCAACATTTTTATGTTGTTAAAACAAGAACTCCCCCAGCTCAGAATTAAATCAATTATTTTCCAAGAAATGCTTCATACTTTATTTTTTTTCTTTTCATAAAAACACATCACACACAGCTGTTAAAGGGTGATTGATATCAGCATTGCCTTGCGACATTATCAGGCAATAAAGGCTACTCAGGTTCTAATGCAACATGTCATACACCGGCTCCTGTAGTACATTTCTATTGAGGACCTCACAAGCTAAATTGCTTTTTTCCCACTCCCCCACATCTCAGCCAGCTTGACAGACAAATTGATCAAAGCATTGTAAAATAATATGCTCACAAAATGTCTCGGGGCAGGAGTCCAGACCTTTTTTCATTTTTCACCCTAATAAAAAAGTGCTCCATGATTTCCTCTGTATTGCATGTCTGTGCTCTGTGTGAATGAGGCAAGAAGAATCATATTTCAGATAGCAGTAATCTCCTGTAAACAAAATGCAAACCTTTTTTTTTTTATTTTTTTTTCCTCTGTGACTGCCGAGGCAATGCTAAAAACTAAAAAGGGGTAAAAATGGTTAAAAGGAAGAATGGTGTGTCAAGGCCCCAAAAGGGGTTGTTGAGATGTAATGAATTTGTTCATCTGATGGCGCCTTCAGGGCTGTCGTTAGACTGGCAGAGGAGGCTGATTTCAGGAAATGTTTCTTAGATCAGTTAGGAAGCAAAAGGGGCTTGAGACTTTTCTATTATAAAGAGCTGACGGTCACGGTGTGTAAGCAATACTTCAAGGGCGTTTAGGTAGTTATAACGGCATTTATCAATATCTATCTATCAAAGCCAGAAATGCTTTTTTTTTGTTTGTGCTCAAGCTGCTCCAACACCAAACAATATTCTTAAAATTATTACCCTTAAATCATCTTATTATTTTTCCTCTTTTATAATTGTCCTTTTGCTTTCCTTTGTTTACCATTGTTGCTGGTATGGCTCATCACCAATTCAAAACAGCACCTATTTTAAATCTTGCGAATATTTTAATTTTAATTTATTCTGGTTTTGATCCTTGGGTGAGTTGACTGCACATTTATTTACAGTAGATTAAGAGTAAGTCACAGAAAATGAACTCCAATTGATGGTTTTCAAAGCAGGTATCATGGTTACAAAATGTCCTGCAGGGGTCAGCTCCAACTCATGCCCAAAAAAGGGCGTCATATAAAGAGACAAACTGATCAGCACCTAACATTTTTTTTTCAGTATGTTGTACCTTACTTTTCTGGTATGATGTGTCATAGTATTCTTTCTAACAAAAAAGTTATACGTACAGCCAATATTGGACTAATTAGGACAAAAACATTAGGCAATAGGTAATTCAGCATTTACTTAGAAAATAAACACTTAAAAATCTGACTTTCCTGTTTAGAAAAACAGAAGAAGAGATAATATTTAATAATTTTTTGTTTGTTTTATGGAATGTGTACATTCAATCTAACCAAGGATCTTATCCTAATTCAACAACCTTGTTAAATTTCTCTCGGCATGGTTAGTTGCCACAAGTTCTGATTAGTTTTTACTTAAAATGTCTGGTTCAGTCTGGATCTAACATTTCTTTAAGCTTGCTGTTTATTTTTAGCCGGTTAGCTGCTAATTCTTTTACAACTGAAACAGAGGAGTACCAGACGGATGTAAACTGGTTGGTTTGACTCTTATTTCTCGCTCAACCACTCCGAAACTATGCACATGGTAGGATGGAGTCATTGTGTGGTGGGAAACACTTCTCAATGGGGAGACACAATCTGATGTAAGACATACTACATGCTATCAGCATGTTACTAATATTTGAAACATATAGATAATACTAAGTTATGCCATCAGACATGTTCACTCCTTCATTGTTGCAAATATGTGAGCATTACTGAGCTTTTTAAATCTTTATCCAACATCAGAGTTTTGGCCATTAGGATGCTCTGCCAGGTTTTGTAGTTCCTGCTTTGTAGCAAAGCGTCATGGCTTGTTGGTGTTCTTTGGCTTTTCCTGTTCATCTGCCACAAAATACCTAAGATCAACGCTTTGCCTTTTCAAAAAAAGTTATTCTCCAAGCATATTTGCTACGTTACCAACTCATATCCTACTCATATCCAACTTTGGGAGCTGGAAATGTGTCTCTACCACTTTTGATGAAACTGAGTATCCTCAAAGAATTGTTTTCTATGTTTATTATATGAAAATATTGTTTATTTTGATAACTCTAGTACAAATAATAAGTAATAATAAGTAATTAAGTCCTGTCTATCCTAATTATACTTTCGCATTACAACATCCTTAATATTTATGACAATTTAACAAAAGCATAAATAAGAATAATAAAATTATTTAAAAAAGGCATTCAGTAATTCAGGTACATGGTATGAACAATGTTTTTTAAAGGTACAAACAGAAGGCAGCACAAGGGTATAAAATTGGAGTCCCGATTGTCTCTTTATTACTATGGTAGCCTGTCCACTTAATTGCTTTAATCAGATATAGTTGTTAAATTAACAGAGTCAATTATGCAACAGGACAAATATCTCACTTTTTCTGTTTGGTAGAAGAAATCTGACCTGACACTGCAAAGGATTCAGACCCACCATGGTGTTGATTTGACTGCCATGGCAAGACGCCCACACACACACACACAGAAAAAAAAAAACAAAAAAACATACACGGTTCCGTAAACCTATAAATGCACTGTAGGTCTCTCTTTGTTTTATGCATGGATGTTATCTATTTTCTTATCCAAAATATGTTCTTAGAGGTCATTTATCACAGTGACTTCCTAAGCCTGTGCCACACCACATCCAAAGCTGGGAAGAGCCTTGTTTAGTATGTCATAAATAAATCAATGGAAATGCCTGATCTGAACTATTACAGCTACAGCCAGGCTTTTCTGAGATCTACATGGAAAGCCGGTTGCGAAGATAAGCCGGTATTTTGTCACTTTATCTCGCCTCCCTTAATGCCTGTTTACATAGAGTAACTCAACATATCTGAGGTGGCTCTGCTTCGCCATCTCCTACAACACTGACAGCATATTCTACTGGCCAAGATAAAATCTAAACATTTTCCTAATGATTTCTTGCTCACACCTTGGAGAACATATAGACAGTGATGCGATCGCTCCCACTTATGACCGACATTGCAAATGATATTAAACTGAGAAATGATCTAGTGATGCGAATCATTAAATTCATTTGCATATTCCTACTGAACCTGAACGCACAAATTAAACCCCGTTCGCAAGTCGACGGAGAAAGGTGCCCGCGCATGGTTACAGGACATCTTCCATAATCAAAATTCCATATTATTAATTTTCTCACTTCAACTCATTAACAACAAGTGGAGTGTTTTTGCTGCTTGATGAATTTTGGGAAATAGCAGACAGTCGAGGAGGAAACACATGTTGAGGTGTAATATACAAGGTCATTAATGGGTTTCCATAAATTAGAATTTAAACGGACATTTTGAAAGGGATAACTTCTTATCCGGATGCATTTGAAATGGTTTAATTTCCCAAATCATTCAAGTTTATCAAATGTGAATCTGTGAAACATGGATATTTAATTTCAATCTAATCAAAACTAATCTAAGATGTAGGACGTGGACCTTTAAAGCTAAGGAATAAGTACCTATTAGTGCTGACTTTAATCAGTTTCAGTCGCTTCAGTAAGAATGTCTATATTCTGACAATTTTGAGGGATGGGAAGGCCATGAAATGCAACCACATAATACATTTCTGAGTGTCAGTTGACACTCCAAACTACTGCATACAACTTGAATGAAACATAAAGAAACAGGAGAGAACAGTCCACACTCCCTGTGGCCTTAGCTGACCTCCCAGACATCATTTCTAATCAACTCCCTTGAGGGTAATAAACAAGTTATTTTTCTGAAATTTCAAATATACTGCAGGAAGAATCACAACCACATGCCTTCAGAAATCTAATTTCGAGCCCAACAGTATTCTAGTGCCCCTCATATTTCTAGTGCCTGCTCATATTTGCCCAACTTTCTCCCGGATATTTCTTGTGGGATCTACAAAAATGCCCTGCTTCCAATGAGGAATGGTGGCACTCCATCACAGGAGTGGATTCTGTCTGCCTGTAAATTTCACACCTTTGTTTATCACGTCACCAGCCCGGCTGTTGTACAGTACCTTTCAGCAGGTGCGACATCCATTAGGATCTGGATGGTGTGCACACCATTCTCACATCCACTGACTTGGATCGTCCCCAGGGGGCTCAGCAATGAGATGGTCTTCTGAGTGCACCGGCTCTCCTCTTGCTTCTTCATCTCACTGCCCTGCCGATGAAGAACAAATTACACCGTGCTTATTGACATATTCATGCGGCAACTTTCACAATTTTCCATGGAAAATTTGCATTGAGTGATCTATTGAAAACCAAGCATGCCACCAACAGAAGATGACTTGCATATCTGAACACCTAGCCTTCCAACAATGTCATGATGTGACTTGATCCCCGCATTATTCTCAAATATTTCTTTTGTGCATGGAATAGAATACGCCTATCTAACCAATAAATCGCCCATTTTTTCCTCTCTTTCTGTTCTATATATCACATAAATGAGAAAAACAATGCAGTCTGTTCCCTTGTCTGGTGGGGGATTCCCAAGATAGCTCGACATTATTTTCAATCCGTCATTTTTGGTTGATGGCCGGGATGTTTTTCTAGCATTAAATTTGTTCCTTAGGGTGCAACTCCAATGGGATTCTGGTTTCCAGCCCTTAACAACAGCAAAAACGTGCAGCTTTTCTGACGACTGAGATGGATACTGGCAATAACCAGACAGCAGTTCCTTTTTTATTTTTACTTTGAGGGACTGAGAGATGATTGACTATGTTATATGTGAGATTTTGAGAGATGGGGGTTATAATAAATAAAGGTCACATTGACTGCAAGCAACCTTTACTTCCAAGAACCTTGATGTAAAAAGTTGGAATGATACAAAAATACTTATCGTTCGCTTTCAACCTTTCAGCATTTATAAAACAAAGCTGTACATACATTTGATTTTTTAAAATAATTTAAACCTTAAATTATTTATCTTCTGTAGAACCAAATAACATATAAATATATGCTTCAAAATATGATTAAACTCAAATTATGTATAGTTTCTACATCCCGGTTGCACTGCTTAATGTTGATGAATGCACTGATTGCATGAAATAATAGATTTATATACAAAAGAAACATGTACTTTTAAAAACAAAATTGTCCTGCAATATATCACTATTTGTTGATATGATACTAAAATACCTGAAATTTTTACTTTTTTTTTTCTTGAAGTGCTTATCCTAAACATTACTTTTTTTTTTTTTTTTTTTCTTAGCTTGGGAAAAAAGATCTTGTTTGTGATTCCAACCTCGACCGTAGTTGTCTCTCAAAGTCTTTGTCTTTTGGGACAGCAAACAAAATTTTGGGAAGCTATGCACCGTTAGTCAGGCAGCACAAGCAATTGACTGATTTTGAGAGCGTGAGCTTCAACAATTTCAAGACTGTTTTTATTATTGTAATGTGAACCACCGGCTGATAATAGAAAAACACTAACTGAAGGGCAACAATATATTTTTTTTGTACTGATTAGTATTGTTTTTGTTTGTTTGTTTAAAAGTCTGTTTGTTTTATTTTAAGATTACCTCTTTTCCCCACCCCCCTACACAAACGCACACCACTACCAGCACATCTGTCATGGTATGTGATCACAAATGCGTCTGCTTCAACTTTCTTGTTTCTACTCTTGCAGCTCTCACTGTATTCATCAGGGGTTTGCCTGAACTGACAATAAAGGAGAGAAATTTTCTGAGCCAAACAATGGTACAGTGCACTTTGGATAAGCGTTGGACACACTGTCTGCCATTTAGCAAATAGACTCGCAAGATAGAATAATGGACTTTGGCAATAATGGTCTTTGCTAATCGCCTGCGCTGATTAAAAAATAATGTCTTTCGTGTTGTTGGTGCTGCCGTATTTCGGCGCAGTAACACTCGGTCTACTTAGTGACTGCTCGGATGTTTGATGTTTACCCAGCTTTTCACGGTGAGGAACAACAAACAATAAGCAGCTTGTGTTGTTAAAACATGGCTGGCAGATTCCTCATGCTCGTCAATCATTTGACTGGTTTCTCATTAGACTAGCTCCTGGTCAAACCTGCGTGATTAATTGAGCAGAAAGCTCACCGTGACTGCGCAGGTGTGAAAATGCAACATGTGCCGTTTAAAAATAAATAAATAAATAAACCACACAATTTATGCCGAAGCACGCAATATATCTACCGTAATCTGTGAAAGTGAGTATTTGCCCTAAACCTTCATAAACACACCTTCAATTTAACTGCAAGCTTAAAATGTCCAAACATTAAGTAAAGTTTCTAACCGAATCCGAACAGAGACCATGTTTCGTGCAAGAAGCTATATTTCAGAGCTATATTTACTTTTAAAAAAGGGTTATAGTTCAATTAGTTACATTAATTAGTCTTGTAGCTTACAACTGATGCCTTTTTCATACTCCGACTACAATGCAATGTTCAATCTTCGGTCCTGTGAACAACAAATGACACTTCCTGTTTCTTCTAGCAGCGTGGTCCAAAGATCCAATCACAACACAGGAAAGTCCGCTCTTGTTCCCTAATTGGCCAGTACAAAGTCACCGCTCCACCCCCTGCCAAGGACGGAGTAGTGCTCTATAGATGTGATAGAAGACTCCTCTAATAGGTCTCAAGTTGGGATTTGGGGTTCTTTAGGGGCTCCGCAGTAAACCAAAGACTTGTAATGGTAGTGATTTATGTATTTGATTTGCTTGATGTTCATACACCATGAAAAAAAATATAATAATGCATATTTCTAGCATTAATATCAAACCCAGTTATCGCTCTGCTTATATCTAAGACATTTATACAGTGCTGCATCTCTAGTGACAGCTTCTCTGTGAGGGATTTAGAATCCTAGGCATAGTGTTTGTGGATAAACCACATCTATATGAGAGCAATAACCAATAACCTCTTATGTATTATCAGCTAATAAAGTCACCATGTTATTATAAACAGCACAATTCAATACTTTTATTATAGTTTTGTGCTGTCTAAAGTAGAAAAACTTGCTTCATTCCGCCTGCAGCAGTATTGATCATGATATGCAGGATAATACAAAGCACTTATAAAAAAAAGTGTGGTATCAATCATGTAATTTTTAAGTGTCTGTTCTCCTCTGCCGTGTTAATTTTTATTTCTGTGGAGCCTTGAGCTCTCTGCATGCCTCCGTTTGGAATGTGTAGGCCGGTATGGGCCTGTGGCCCACACCCCATCTCAGCGATGAGGATGGGAGCAGGGGGAGAAAACGCCACCCCTGCAGAGACCATTTTGAAATCTGTGAGGATTTCCGTGCCATCTGGACCCGCTGCCAGTCTGCCCCAGATAGTAAGGGTTGGCAACGGTACCCGACGGTGCAATATGGCTCTCTCTTTAATGAACTACTAACTGTCCCCCGTTTTAATTGATGTGACATTTGAGCCATTTATCTCTGACATTTCAATGAAGGATGATTCTCAGCCTTGCCATTTACTTTTTTTGTGCTATTTTCTAAGAGTCATTTGCATTTTTCTACTCTAAACCTGCTTTTTGTCTCTCATTAGCTAATTAGAGGAACATGCACAATTAATAAAAATGAACATAACCTAGTTTGATATAGGCTTGATGAGGGATAATCAGAAAATCAATGTTTTCTTAACATTTATCACAAATGATGTGAAGGGCTAACTGTGGTAAAAGGTGACTCTGATAAAGCTCTGTAACCTTTACCCACATACCAATATGTAGCCTACAGTGTGGGACAACTTATGTTCACAGCATGGGGAGAATCAAGCTCAATTAATCAGCATATGATTGCAGTAAGCAGCCCCCTCTGCTGGATCTTTGGAGCCATACTGTTTGAAATCATTTAGACACTTGATTCAGTTGCCAGACTGTTATCTTATGTCAATGTGTTTTTTTTTTTTTCCTTAAATATTTTATGATTGTTTTAATACATTAAATTAAAATATGTTTAAAGATGTCATACTTTTTTTAAATCGTTTATTTTGCTTTTGTTAACATTTTTCTTGAATACCAAATTAAATTACCAAACCCATCAGAGATTATTTGCACAGTTTGCACTGTGTGTGTAAAGTTATTTATATTTATTCTAATTAGGCTAAATGTTGTATATCAAAACAGGAAATATTTTAGTGCGTATGTATTGAAGCAAACTGCCTGAGGTGCGTGTGAGTTACATAAAAAAAACCTCAAGGTTCAATTGTTTTCCATAATGAGACATATTTTAATCTTTTTAGATATCCTTTAAAAACACGGCTCCACTGATGACGACTGTTCCTTTGATTGTGAGTGTTATCATTGCCAAGGTGTGGTGCCCTGTCTGTGTTGGCAGCCGGGCTTGATATCTTTTGTTTGGGAGTCAAAGAGCTCCTTTTCCTGCTCAGTTTCCCTCCCTATTTTTGTTTGTGTGAGGCGTTGATAGACTTATATGTTGCACGGCTTCCTTTTAGTGTGCTGCCCCAGATGTTTGCAACAATAACAACCCTAACCTTTTTCTTTTTTTTTTTTTTCGGCATTGTGGCAGAAATTGTTTATTAGCAGTTTTGTCCATCCTGTGTATCGTATGATTGTCACAGCTCAGTCAAAAATGCTGCCTGTCTGTGGCTTTACTCTCTTTTTCCTGTGTTCACTGCCTCTCTCTCTCTCATGTTGGCGTGGGAGGAGTTGAAGTCATTTATGATATCAGATATTCTCTTGGAGAGCGGGAACGTCTTGACAGACGGAACAACCACTATCCTCTCACGCAGTGGTTTGTGTGTGTGAGTGTGCATTTTAATCAGGAAAAATGGCTCTTTGGGCCTCACACTGCACATCGAGGAGGTTTGGGGCTTCTCGTTGTGTATATCAAGGGTACATAAATGTTATGTCTGTTTCACTAAATCAAACTAGGATCCAGCCATAAAAACAGCACCCTATTACAATGCCTCGCAACAGTTTAATACAGCTTGTGTTGTTTTTTGTCATTTTAGAAGCTACATGTCTTTTGAAGTAAGTCAGATTAGCAAAACTAGACACTGAAAATGTTGCCCTTTTGCTTTACAAAAAGCTTTTGTGAATATCAATGTCTTTTTACAGGGCAATTCATCTTCTTATCTCTGTCCAGCTTTTATGTCATTACTGAAAAAAGTATCCCCACAGCATAAAGGTGCCACTACCATGTTTCTCTTTTGGAATAGGATGTTCAGTGTGATAAAATGCTATGGCACACATAGCATTTTGAAAGCAGACTATTAAGTTAAATTTTGGGTTGTCTTCTCCTTGTTTGCTTTGCCAGCTACGTGGCTTGGGACAACCTTTTTCTTTATTTTTACTGTTTAGAATTAATTCTGCAACTTTTGAAAGTCAGTTGTTGCACTGATTAAAGGTTCCTATAAGTGCATTTGCTTTCACTACTTTCTGCTTCACAATCATAAACTAATTTGCGTTGCCGTGTCATTTAAATTTCCCTAAACATAAATTAAAGTTTATTCTTATAATATGATAAAATGTGGAAAAGCTAAAAAGCTATTTATTCTATTGAAAGACTCTGTGTTTCGCTCTTTTAATGTTGGCTTCTTGTAATTCCCCTCCTCTCTGAAGAATTAGCCTGATCGTCATGCAAGCTTCTCCATACCGACAAAGACACTGGCTAAATTTCTCCTTACCCCTCGAGTGCCCACTTATTTAGTACACCTGTGTGCTTCTGTCCCTCTGACTCTGATATGATGTGTCTTTCCTATTTTACTGTTGACACAGTGCTATGAATGTCTGAGCATTTTTGCAAATGAAGAGGCTTGAACTCCTGACAGGCAGTGTCGCCGGCACCCTGACACACTGGCCCGCACATGCTGTGCGGCATAATGATGACATTAGGATCCAGTGATAATATCAGGACGCACTTCAGATAAATGACTGATAAACCAGGGGTTGTGCCTCTCGTATTACACGCTTGACAGAGCAGCTAATCAGTGTCCAAGTGACTGCTATTACATAAATCATGAGCTCGACTTTGATGCATATTCCAACGGTGTTCCCTATTCATCACGTCATCTGGGGGAAGATTCTCTGGATGACTGGCTGCCGAGCCAACACACATTTTAAGAGCACATTATGTTTTCATTAGAATTTGATATGATCCATTCCAGTGTTGATTTGATTTTACGTGCTCGGGTCATTTGATAGGAGGCTACTAAGGAGAGGTGGTGTATTGTTACGCTATGCGAGCTGTTTCCTTTTACTACCCACATTTATTGCCAAGATGCGTGTTGATGAACAACCACATTCTTTGTATAAAAAGCATCCCCCAAACCCCAATTATTATTGTCTTTTTGCTATATTCAAGATCCATCTTAAGCCAAGATCTTGTTAATTTTTTAAAAGTTGTCTTATCTTAGAGTGTGGAAGTTGGAACAAGTATTATTGCTTTCCTTAGTAATAAAATCAAAATACACCCATAGGTGAAGTTGGAACTGAGACATTGGGTGCTGAAGTGAGTCACGGTGTATGTTTTATTCCCCTGTATTGGGGTCAGAAGATGTGAAGGTGGGGGTGTTAATTTAATCCCCATTCTTACCCTGAGCATGGCCACACTCTCTAAGGAGCTTTATCTCTGACAACTGTGTCAAATTAGAGAGACCACGAGCCCCTCATAAAGAATATGTCTGTCAGACTACATTGTTCCTGGCCTCTGAAATATATGGCTGAGCAGGACAAAAATAGAAGATAACTCCGTGGTCCCTGCTGTTGGACTCAAACATGATGAAATAATTTTCAAACCATGTGATCCTGTCAGCGAGACGGACTGCTAATAAAACTGATGCACTCGTATTACGGCGTACCTTCCGATCTTTGTAGAGTTCTATATGCTTTTATGTTTAAAATCTCATTTATTATTTTATTCTCTTTGTGAATAAAACTTTCAAACAAAGCTTTTAAGAGAAGTTAGTCAACAGTAACACTGTAAAATGAGTGAAATAATAATAAAAAAAGTTAGTTTTTTTTTTTTCAAATTTGATGTCTCCATCTATTTCTTTAGTATTTAGTGTTTTTTTTTAAACTCTCTAAGACTTAAGAGAAATGTTCTTGGTGTCCCTCAACAAGCTTCTCACAATAGTTTGCTTGAATTTGAATTTAGGTTTTAATTTTTTCAGCTAAACACTACCAAACAATACAGCTGCCACTCCCATAATTCATAGCTTTAAAGGCGTTGTTGAGCCCTTATTTTTCCTGACCAAAATACATGTCTCCAAAAACTAAGGTATTTTTTCTTTATTTTTTTTTATAATTTGGCTTTTTTGTGGGACTTTTGGAGTAATGGCTCCTTCTTCTCTGAGTGTCCTTTAGTCCATGTGGGTACAGAACTTTTTACTGTGGATAATGAAACCAGCTTCAGCTCGGATCCTCATAAGGTTTTTGGTGGGGGGTTTTTGGTGATAATGCAGACATTTTGCATCAAACATGTTTACAAGATAATCTTCCACTTTCTAGGTGGTATGATGGCCAAGTATTCTGAGGTTGTTTACCCTGAAGTATAATAGTCAAATCGATAACTTTGGAGATTTCAGGTGTGGGAATTTTATCCTATTGCAAACAACATTTTTATAGCTCTATTTTGGAATTCCTGATATCCTGGCTCATTTAAAAAAAAAATAAATAAATTCCATGGATGGATCCACATGTGTGTCTCTAACTCTGTTAACCTTTCAGAAGTTTACAAAAGCATTGCATTATCATCTGGCCTTTGCAGACGACGATCTTAGATTATGTAAGCATCTGAATGTGAAGTAATAAAAAAGATTTCTCTCATTATTCTGGCATTCAACAAATATAAATCATTTTCAGTAATCTTGCCCTACCTATAAGAGAAAGAATTTAGTCTGTTGTAATATTAGACAGTGAGAAATGCAAGGTTATTTGTCATTTAATACAGTGCATGTAAATATCAAGTTTCAACTCCAAATCTGCTTGGCTCTATAAGTGATGGGCATGTTTCATTCCATTAAAATGTGGCACATAACTCCAGGTCAGTCCAGCCTAATAAGTGCCCATCATTTATCTCCCCTGTATCATCTCTTTACCACAGTCAAACATGTAAAACAACTCTTAATGTTCTCCTCAGTCCCCTATGGGTGGTTCTCCCTGTTATCATCATTGCCTCTATTCTGCGGGGACTTCCTCAGGAGACAACATTTTCATAGACCTTTGACCTAAACCATATTTTCCATTTGAATGGTCTGACTTGTGAATATTTACAAGCATGTTTAATGTATAATAGATCTCATCTGTGTGTATCAGGAGCCATTTTCTGCTCAGTCAGATTCTGGCATCAGCCTCAGCCCCTTGCTTGAGGTAATTTTGACCCTTTTTAAAAACAAAATGACCTGTGCCTCATTTAGGGCCAAGTAGTATGCATACGTTTCCCACAGGTCCCAAGGGCATACATGTTTATAACAAGAAAAGCCGGCAGTCTCAAATGTAAACATCTTAGTACTGTAATATTATTGTATCAGTAAAGTCCCAGAAGGTGGAAGATTTAATAATGTGGGTGGATTATATAAGAGAGAGAAATAAAGCAGTAATTTGAAATTGTTTGGGGACCTTTTGTGTCAATGGTTATGGAGGCTAAGGGACAATTCTGTTCCCTCAGGCCACTGTTAAAAAGGCAATGACTTTTCTTGTACATGCACAGCATTTTGGAATCTACATGCATCACTAGCAGCACCACAGGCTTTTATTGTGTAATTACTTATACATAATATATTGGATTCTATTTTCGCATATAGATAAAAAAAAATGAATGAAAGTAGTGAAAAATGAAGAACACGTTGATGAATAACTTCTGCGCTGAAGAGCATTAATATACATTTGCTGGTGAAACAGATCTTGGTTTGCTTCTCGGATGCTTATACAACGATTGGGTTTTTAATCTCTTTCTTGCCGATGAAAGTCCCAGTAATTGCTATATTTCCCTTTTTGTTTCAAGGACCTTTGATGATCCCTTGGCTTGCATCAGAGGGCAAAGTCATTAGTGGAGAAATGAGCTCAAGTGAAGAGAAAGAAATTGCAGGGCTCCCAGCATGATTGGAAACTTTGGCTCACGTTGGAACGTTAATTTGAATTCAATTTTCAATATATGTTTCATAGATAAAGCACAATTAGAAAATATGTACTTAGAAAAACTGATGAGTTCAGCCCCCCCCTTTAGTGTGTAAGCATTAGCCAGTATACCATTATGTTAAATATTGCGGTAGCTGCATCAAGCATAAGAGCCGTTTTGGAATATAAATAATTGCACAGCTTTTGACAAGAACAATTTCTAAGTTGTAAGAATTTTTTTTTTCTTTTTACCAAAAAAGATGCAATTATATTTTGATGCTGGCTTACATTTATATAGTGAGCAGGTTAATGCAAGATTGCCACTCACATTAAGAGCATACATAAGGACTCTCAAACTTGTTCAAAAGTCAGAATCTGATTTTTCTAAAGCACAAAACAGCTTGTGAGAAGCAAATTCTATTAATTATGTAGTACTTGCAACTTAGAAAAATAAGTTAAGTAAGTTGTCGACATCTGCGACAGACTGGTGACCTGTCCAGGGTGTACCCCGCCTCTCACCCGGAACGTAGCTGGAGATGGGCACCAGCAACCCTCCCGACCCCGTTAAGGGACTAAGGGTGAACAGAAAATGGATGGATGGATGGAAGTTGTCGACATCATGCTTTATTATTTGATATTACTCTTACTATTATTTCACTTCCTAATAGTTTTTAGATATACTGTTAAAGAAAGTCCATCTAGAGACAAGTGCTGCAAATTAGCTTATGCTATAAGCACCATGATACAGATATAGACTGCAGTTTCATTCAGTTTTGCATTTTGTCATATATTTTGTTTGTAACATTTTAACAGGTCAACATAAAATAAGCCTATTTCATTTGGATTAATTTTATGTTTTTTTTATGTTCTTCATGACCTGTATCCAAGTAATTAGAGGGAAATGAGCAAGAAATATGTGAAATATGTAATTCAATTAAAACAGAGAACACTTGCTTTGTGTCAAAGTAAAACTCTTTATAAATCAACTTAAAACCTGACAACATTTTTACAGTATTAAATGGTGAGCAGTAATATTGCAATAAATGTTCAGTGCACCATATTGTTTATTGTGCTAGTGCTCAGTTAAACGGGCTGTTTAACTGACTGTTTAACTGAGCACATACAACTATAAACACAACACACAAACACTCTTTGGTCAGGGTGATGTTTGTTGAACTGCTGGGCTATTTTAGCTAGCTGACTCTCTGTTTTGATATGACTCATTGATTGTGTGTTTGCATCGTGTTTTGTTTTCTGCTCCAGTTAACTGTTTGTGGTTGGAGGAAGAGTTATGCTCCTCCTTTGTGCACTAAGCCGCTTGCCTTGAATTTTTGAATGGTGAACTTAGATAGGAAAATGTTTTCAGGTAGCTATCAGTGTCCGAAGTTGTGACTTTTTTTTGTATAGCAAAATAAATCTGATTGATTTATGTATTTGGATTGTTTAATGTATTTTATAAAATTATTTTTGGTGTCCATACATTGTTGCCATAATATAGCCAATGCTGCTTATGTTCCACTAAATCTAAACTACTGCTACTACTCCCACACGGCATTCGATTGAGCAGGTCCTATCACTCAGACAGAGTGGGAGCAGCAGTGGCCAACACTGACTCCTTTTTACTACTCCTTACTTTAAACAGCAAAGTGAAGGGCACAATAACACTTAGACTGTCATAAAACCCCAGATTTGTGAAATCCACAAGTCATCAACTTCTTTTGATTTTCTTTGTTGTTTTTATTTACCCAGTTCCACTATTATATCTTTGCTTTTCACACTGCAGGAATCTTTGTGCTCAAAAATACACTTTAAAGTGCATCTAATGGACTTGTCATTATATCCTGATCCTGCTAAAAGTCCCAACTTTCAAAGTCAATGTTATATAGAAGTATCTGTATGTATTTTTATTTATTTTTTTGCATTAATAACATACTGGTAGTATGTAGACCGATAGCTAATGGATTATTTATACAAAACATAAAAAAAGATGTATTTATTTCACCCACACAGTTATATTTATAAAAGTACACATTTGTGAAATATGCATTTGCTTTAAAATGCAATCTCGGAGCATTTTTTTAGCTAATAATTTTCAACCTTATTTTGAGCATTAGGAATGTATCATCTTTATCTTTTCTTCCTATTAGTCTTTGTCATTAATATAAACCCTCTGTTTCTAATTTATATCTTAGGTTCGCCAGTCTGAAACACCATCTGTATCACAAGCTAAATACAGAGCAGTTACATTTCACAGCAGCTAAACTGGCAATATGTTTTATACTATAATCTTGCAATCATCATCAAGTTGTTCTGGGAGGGAAAGGAATGAGGGTGTGGGGTGCAGGGACATGTGAAATATGAAATCCTGTCAATCAAACTGCAGCATCAACACTCTGTTGCGGTTGGGTGACGGTGGTTCTTTCATGTAAATCACAGACATTAGAAATAAAAGACAGGCCTGTTGACTTGTTTCATGCTGGGAATCAGTGGCCCAGCATGTGTTGCTCTGTCTCTGCTTCACTCTCCTGTGGAACCGCTGTCCCCTGGGTCCCCAGCACTGCTCCCTGGAGTGCACTGCATATAATTACCCACAATCCACCCTGAAACAGCTCTCATTTACAGTAATCAACAGTCTGCACTTCAAAGGATTCATGTGGCATCAGACACCAAAAGCCAGTGTGTGTTATTACAAATTATTATTATTATTATTATTGCCTCAGAGTTACCTTTATACACTGCGGCTGATGACTATATTAACTAAGGAGATGATGAGATGCCTGTGCGTGTGTGTGTGTGTGTTTTAACCCATTAAGGGCTGATGAGGGCAAAGATGAGCTGCTATATGCTGTTAAGAACTTCAAAAGCAGTCTCAGTTCAATATGAGGTCTGAACAACAGCAGCAAAGCATCGGATGTTTAATATTATACAGAAAGATGTGAGGAGAGTGAAGGGGGGCGAGCCTCATCAAGGGCCTAAATTTACATGACTAACAAACTCAGACAGCAAGAAAGAAAACACAGGATCATTTGATCATTTGGCAGACGTGATGGTGGTCTGTGCAGTAATGGTCATTATCATAAACAGAAGCCGTCATTAGGCTTGATTTCAGATAATGGTCAGCGTGGAAACCATTTTATACGAAGAAAAGGCTCCCCCATTAAAGACATATTAAGTGAATTAACTCGCATCATGAGTAGAAAACCACTGTGTGGTATTGCCTGGAACATAATGTTCTCATAATGTGAAGTGATTTCTCTTGACTGGAGACAAGTCAGCCACTTTACATCCATAATTATTTGCTTCAAAACTGAAAATTGTGCTCCACAGCATAAGCAATGTTGTGTTTTGCCTTGAGAAATGTGGAACATTAAGTTAATCATTGTGATTTATCAATTGCTATTTTATTTGATTAGTAATGCACATAGCATAGTGCACATGTAGTGTCAGATACATATATACACTTTTTGTCATTATAACATGGTCTTCATACACTTCAACTTTTGAACTTTTAACATTTATGTCAGGAATGCTATAAAACCAAGCTTTTCAAACTGTGGTATTTGGGCTGTTTCCGAAACATTTTATTGTCATTTCTTAAAACAAATAAACTCAGATAAATTGTTCCAGCACACTGATCTTTGTTTCAAATGTAAACTACTTAAATTATAAAGGCAGTGGAGAAAATGTTAACATTTTAAGTATACGCTAAAGTTGTAAACAAAACTGACTGGTAGTAACATCACAAACTTATAATGTAAATTAGAAATTAGACGTATCAATGCTATTTTATTATAATTTTCTCTATCTGTTTAAATGGATGGTAGCAGTATTGGATTTTGCGATTGGGGATATTTAGAAATCATTGACTTTTCCACATAGAGTTTAATCATTCGGGGAGGAGCCTGTCAATTGAAGTCAGAGTTTGAATATTTCAACTTTGGATAATTTATTGCAGAATTAAACTGCATTCTCAACTAAACAACAAATGAAAAGAGACAAAAACAGTCCAACTCCAGTAGCTCTACTGCATTAAAGTAACTGTTAATCAGTGGTACTTTCAAAAATTTCGAGTTGTCTCAGTTAGTACTTGTAATAAATAGTTAGAGAACCACTGTAACATTATAATATTGAATCATG
The DNA here is from genome assembly GCA_903067095.1 of Girardinus metallicus. Lineage (NCBI taxonomy): Eukaryota > Metazoa > Chordata > Actinopteri > Cyprinodontiformes > Poeciliidae > Girardinus > Girardinus metallicus. Next base: position 100,973 of record CAEGAE010013574.1, on the reverse strand, counting down.
TTATATGTTTATGAAGTTTACAGATAGCTTTCTTGGCTTTATGGCTGGCATTTTCACTGAGGATATATTTGTGCATGCTAAATATACAACTCTTCTGTAATTCCTATACAACTTACCCCTTGGCAAAATGGCTGCTGTGCATCCAGAGAGAACACCTTCAGACATGACATCCCCCATTCTCTGGTGGGAAGAACAGCGTCCTCCACAGAAGCTGCCTCTGACCCTCTGGCACTGCTGGGCCTCATCATTGCCGGTCCATTAGGGATGCTGGAGCAGGTCTCAGAACGGGCATGGCTGCACCGCATTACTCCTACCGCTCACTGCTGGCAGGTCCCCTAGTGGCCAGGTCATGTCATGGCATGGGTGCCCTGTGAGTGAGCTTGTACCAGGTCTGCCCTTGACATGCCCCCCTCCTCTTCTTCTCCGCCTTTACTCCTCCTCCTCCTGCCTTTCCTCCTCCACAGAGAAGAGAGAGCAGACTGTCCGGATGGGGCACTGGGGGTGCCAGCTGGTGCCAGCTGCGAAGGGAGATATCCAAGGTGGCGGACACCTGTCCTAGCTTGTGCCCCCAGCTCCCACAATGCATCTGGTGCAGCCCTGCAGACCCATCGTGGGGAAATGAGGCGCTAACCTTGAGGAGAAATGCTCCCAGCGACGCATTAAGAGAGGCCCTAATTGCCGAGCGCCAGCACTGCCAAATGACATTAGGAAGTGCTGTCGTTTACTTTAACATAATGGCTCAGCGTGTTTTTTGGCTAAACTTCCTTCTGCTTCTCTGAGGTGCTTCGCCACAGTCGCCATTTTGGCTTTGTCATGACCAATCAGTGGAGGACTTAAGGATGAATCTTAAAGACAGAAGCTGCAAATACGTCACAAATTTTGGCATTCGAGTCTGAAACTTAACCCTGTAATTCCAAGTAAAACCGCAGAACTTCACAGAACAACTTGCTAAACCATGAAACTGCCATTTGTGGAAAGCAAAGTCATTTACAGCACAAACAGAGTGAGTTATTGTATTATTTATTCCCCTGTTTTATGATGAAACCATGTTTTTATGGCAGGCCCATTACAAAGAAATACTAACACAGTCCACTCAGTGTGATTAAATTAAACAAGCATGCTCATTACATTATGCATACTGTAATAAGAATAGCCATGACCGGTCTGTAGCAGTATAGCAGGCTCCACAGAGACTGATCACATGTTTCACTGCTGTGCTAGATTTTTGGGGCACCCATTAGCAGAACAAAAATCACCTTTGATTTAATGAAAGGTCCTCATTTGCTTACCGGCTCCCCTCACTTACGGGCACATGGTTAAATTAAGCACCCGTAGCCCCCTCCATCCCCCTCCCATCTCCCCTCCACTGTTGCCTCCATTCGAAGGAGACACTGTCCCCTTTCCTGCAGTATAATGCTGTGATGATTCTATGATCTGGTGTTTCAAGTCTGCAGGAGTGTCAAAAATCCACTGCAAGGTGCTTCTAATTGCAGATACACCTCAGCACTTGAAAGTAATGAATGTGAGCATGGCGAAACCTCCAAGGATCAAACGCTAGTAATACATCATCAGTTCTGAAAAGGGTAATTCGTTTCCCTTCGCCAAGCAAAATATTAGAAGTTCAGATAGGGGGTTTTATTATTAATTTATTTTCCCCCAATACATGATTTTTGTAATTGAAGTGCTATGGATAAAGTAACCCATATAACTTAGTGAGATGCCATGCATCCGTTGACTAGATGTGGGATTTGAGTGTGTAAATATTGTCTGTAGCAAAGCGCAACAAGGATGAGTCTTTGTCAAATATACTTTGGTGATATCTTTGACTGGATTTGGAGCTATGTATTTCCCAAGATCCTTGCAAATCACACTTTATTGTGTCTCATCTTAGATCTATAGTGTTATTTACCGCACTTTGAGCAAGCCTAACTCCTTGAATTTATTTGAGGTTTTGTTCAAATAAATTCTCATATTGGTAGCAAGTCTATTCTAATTGTTTGAGATTTCAAATTCAGAAGACATCTGTTGCATTCTCCATTCCCCCCTGTCAGAAAGACCCATGCAAACAATCCAAATGTTCTTCCTAAACTTTACTTCACCTGATCCCTCTGAAGAGCATCACCTCCATTCACCAGTGGGTAATTGTGCCACAGGGACCCAGTCAAAATAAGTCCAGCAGTTCACTATAAGACGGCCTCTTGCTGCTGGTTGACCCCTGTAGCCACCAATCTGCTGACCCTGGGAGCGTCGGGGTAAGAAGTTCAAAGCCCAGCTGTCTGCACATGATCTCTCCGTCTAGGCCGCGGTCGTGCACCGCGGGGGCCACTTCCCCTGCTGACTAAAGCTGGTCTTTTCTAAAGCAAAATCAAGATATGCCATGCTACTCTAATAGCGCTCTAAACAACTTAAACTCAGTTGAGCACAGAGTGTTTGTGTGTTCGAGGGACGTAATTTACAACCTTGTGGTGAATGCAAGCTACCAACCTCGTGCAGGGACGAAGAGTCGGGGCTGCTCATGGCATCTGCTCATACAGGCCGCTGAGGAGCAGGCATAACAATGTGCCATTCACGGGCCAGATGATGTCCAACTGTGAAGAAGAGCTCGAACAGGAAGGGCAGTAGAAGGGCAAAATGACAGAAGAGGTTGATGGACTTCACAAAAAGAGCCAAAACCAACTTATATATAAAAAAAAAAAACTTGCTGGATATTTCTGGAAAAAAATAATCACTTAAGTTGTTTCACTTGGTTAACAAATATTAATTCTGCTAATGCACATTTATAGATCAGGTGTGCATTGTAATTCCAGTGGCCAGACGAATCAAAGTTGTGGTCTGCAGTTAAAGCCAAGTTTCAGAGACCTGTCATCGGCGGTGTACAGTCAGGAGGTGGCTACCCCCTTGGGGAGGAGAGAAAGTGCTGGGGGGTCTGAGGTGTAAAAACCAAGGAATTTCAGCAGCTGATAAATGAGGCTCTTCCTAACTGCATATGGTATGTGTTTTAAACTGCCTCCCCCTTGGCCCTCCTTGTAGCCAGCCATCCTTCATGAAGAGTTCAGGGGCCCTCTGCTGTATGGGGCCCTGTTTTGTTGCCAAGACAGGCCCCCTGCATAGGCTGCATATGGGACTGTAGGATGACGGGCTTGGCTGGCTTTCATGAATTGTTATGGTGGTGTTATAAAGGCTTCACATTGGGTCATTGTTAATTTACACTGACTTTGTAAGCTATTAGTTTTACAAAGAAAATGGTTTTGTCACTCAGAATATACACCTGCTACCTGAGAATAACAAAAGTGAAAGTCTAATATGTTGAAAAGGAAAAACAGTCAAAAGGCATAGAATTAAATGACATCTGTCTGACGGTTTCTTAATGTAGTCTTGAAGTCAGGACAAACCCGAAAACAGCTTTGACACCACCTTTCTTTAAATAGATTCCACTTATCGAAGTGGGGAGCCACTCTCCACGGAAAAAAATAGACACTATGCGTCGGGATGACACTGTGAACTTTCCCGACATCAACAGCAGGACTTGTAAATTTTAACTAGTGACAGTAAGGTGACCTTTTTGGAGCAATTGGCACTTAGTATCCCTCATTTCTGCAGGTTACATCCGACTGTTTGCCATAGTGGTTGTTCACTGTCCTTTTCTGTATTCTTTCAACCAGCCAGCTGGACACATATGCCCCCCGGTTATTCCACTGGACCTTTACCTCCTCTCTTATAACAGCACCCCACTCCCTCAGTCTTTCAAATGTATTCTACTCATTGTTTACTGTACATGCGGGTCCACAGTAATAATAAATAAGGAGCGTGTGTGCCGTGCCAACATGATTGATTACGACAGGGAGGCAAGGTCAGGATGGAGGAACAGGCTAGGGCTGTCCGACTCATTGAGTTAACACTGTATCCGTATTGTATGAATGTCACCAGCGATCCTGTGATTTATTACTACAGCCACTGCTCAATTCTGCTTTTCTACCTCCCCCCTTCTTTTGGTACCTGACCGAGATACAGGATATGAGTAAAAGTGTGGACAAAATTTAGTATGCCAGTGAGCAGGTTACATCGTTAGTAGAGTATTTCTTACCACTTGAAACTTTATTTTTTCTAATTTTGTGAATTTGAAAATATACATAGTAAAAAATTGTTAGGATTTTTTCAATAGCTTTTTTTCAAAGAAGACAATTAAACCTGAATATAAGTTAGACTGTTTATTCAATGTCTTAAGAAATACTTTTTACTTATGAATTTTATGTACATTGCTAAAACAAACTTATAAACTACAGGATAAAATCTCATGCATTTGAATGTGTATTTCCAAGTTAAAATCACGTAAGTTCAATAAAAGACACTTAAAATGTGTTTGAATAAAACCAACTTTTAGCTGCTTTTGCCTAAGCAAATCTATTTCTAGACATTTTTGAATTTTATTTTATATAAACTACAGGATAAAATCACATGCATTTGAATATGTATTTCCAAGTTAAGACCGCGTAAGTTTAATAAAAGACACTTAAAATGTGTTCGAATAAAACCAACTTTTAGCTGCTTTTGCCTAAGCAAATCTATTTCTAGACAATTTTGAATTTTATTTTATTCAAATAAACTGGTTAAGTTTGAACTAACCTGTTTCATAACAACCTAAACTTTTGACACATAAATTGTATTTTATTCATAACATAAAGTTATAAATCAGCATCTCAATCAAAAGTTAATTAAAGCCTGCATCTAGACTTTCTTAAAACTAAATAATGTTCACTAACATTTAAAGCCTACAAACAGTCTGCTCTTTGTAGGTTTGGTGGGATAATTTCATAATAACAGCAAAACTTGTGGCAGGTTGCCCAAATGGCAACCTGCCACAAAATCGAAAAATTTACTCTACTCTTGGTGGGCATGCTACATCTAATCATGCAGACTGCTACAATCACCAACCTCTGGAAATGTAACATCAGCTTAGCATACTAACATGGAAGTTGTTTGGCAGAACAAACATTGGCAAATTTTACAATGATCTCTTGTACAAGTGTAAATATTCAGCTTTGAATTATTTTAAATGCCTAAATTCAATTAAAATAAGTGGCTCATTGGACTACCTTTTGGCGTTATATTTTTAAGAGAATTTGATCACATTTCTGCAAACACTGTGAAATTACATCTTTCTATTCTAGGAAAGGGAAATACTACTGATGAAAACTTTATCAAAACTTCCTTCAGAAAATAGAAACCATCTCAAACCCAAGGTCCTTGATAGTTTTTAAATTACTATGCTGGTAATTCATCAGTAATAAACCCACATGAACATTTCAGCTTTGCTATTCTTTGCGCACAGAATAAAAAGAAATGGCTGACTGAACACATATCCAAGTTAAATTTTAATCAAAACTTTTTAGCTAGATTTGTTCTAAAAAGAAAGTAATTAATGTGTTTAAATTAACTTTTACCAACTAATTTCTTTGTCTAAGTACCCTTCAATTTCCTTTTAATACTTTTCCATATGAAGTCTATGTATATCTGTTTACATTTCACCTGCACTCAGCACCTGTGTTAAATAAATTGAAAAAATAAATCTGAAAGAACTGGCAGAATTGTTTATCTGCTTGAATACACCCCCACATCCCACAAATACACACACACACAAAGTCATTGTCACTTCCCAACGATATATACTCAACTACTCTTTCTTTTGAGAGAATCTAACCTTTCGTCTTGGACTGAATACACAATGCCCCCCTGGACCCCTGGACTGCTCACTCTTTAGTGCATGTCAAGAAGACACCAGTCTGAACTATTTCCTCTGGGAGGTGGGTAAGCAAGCGCCACGCTCTGTCAGTTAGCGTAAAATGTTTCAGACTGAAGATGGATGGAGACGACGTGTCACTGCGGCTCAAACGGGCTTTCACTGCTGCCATGGCCATGTCCTGGTCACATCAACCCAAGCGACCGAATCGCTAGGACCTGTCCTTCCTTTTGAGTTAGCATATACACTACATGACAGAGCTTGTGGCCTTCAGTCACTCAGGGCAGCAAGAAAGGGAAGAAAAGGTTCTTTTTGTATGGTAGGTCATCTGGATCAAAGTGAATGCTTCGGTTGACTTGTTTTGTTTTAGTGAACTTTTACTGTTTTGCTAGCAAAAGGAGGAATCACGTCATTGTCCATCTTGTGCAGCTTGATTTTCAATCACAGAAAATCACAATTAAAGCAAACCACTTAAAAGTCTGGAAGGGCTCTGACAAGAGGGGGACCCTGACATGGAAAATCTTGGGGTGCTGACCTCTTTCTTTGACCCCCGCCCCCAATATGTTTCCACACGCAATTCCATAACTCTCCAGCCAACATTTAAATGCTTCCTGTTTGACAGGAAGTTCCACATGACTCTGTGGGACAAGGGCTTATGTTCAACTGTGCGAAACGGCAGCATGCTGAACCCACAGTTAATTTATATCACATCTCATCACCTCTTTTTCCTTGTGGAAGACTGCACCCACACATGTAAGCATTCAGACCTGTGAGCACTGGTCGTTTTGGTCATGCTCACATGCTGGCTCTCAAAGCATGGCCCCTCATTTGAGTCATAGGTACAGCATGCATCTGCCTTACACACTCGCTCAAGTAAAAGTCTCAGTGTGACAAGATATTTTTCTCACACTTTTACTCTCCCTCTCTGTGTCTTTTACTCACTCACTCACTATTTCACTGTGTTGTTATTGGAATGTGTGTGTGTGCTGGTGCGGACTGTGAAACTGATGAATGACCAGCCATGGCAGATTCATAGTCCGGATCTTGGTGCAGCTGGAGAGGAAACTAATGGCAAGCTGGGACTATGGAGGTCTCAGAGCTAATACCTGTCTCTTCCATCAGGAGACCTGGGGGCATTTTTTTACACCCAGCCAAATAAGAGCCAGCCCCCCACCACCACCAGCACTCCTACTTTTAACACCTTCCAACTCCTCGCTGCTACTCCCGCAACATAGACCACCTCTTTTCACACACGTACACATGCACGCAAAGACGGACACACGCAGTTGAGCATGGGAGCACGCGGCCACATACAGATGGACATGGGCACACCCCTGCCGAGCCCCAAACTGTCCAAACTGTAGGGTGCTGGGGTAAGACTTCAACAGTGAATGGGTGGCCTTTCCTATAGCAGGCATCAGCTGTCTGAGTGTAAATGTGTGGCAAAAGAGGACAAGGATGGGCACTTTCCTGGACGCTAGCTTTTACTCCCCTGCTGAGCAATCGCACGAAGAATTGTGTCTTTTGTGCATAGCCAAGGTGAAGTCATGCAGCTTGAAGATGTGCCAGTGGAAGTGTTGGGGTTGCACCCGTTTTTCCAGCATCCAAAGTTTTTGACTGTGCTCATGTCTGAAAACATACATTAATGTTTGCTGTCATACTGCATGCCTCCTAGTGTTATCCTCATTAGTTCTATACTATGCTCATCCCGAGAGCAGGCTGTGAAATAGAATCAGAGCGCTAGTGGAAGTCATTAGTCAGTTTTGAGTGTGCATATGTTCAATTGACCTGCAGTATGTAAATTCCTGCAATGCTGGCCTTGCATATGGGCCGCTTGCCTCACTGGAGGCCCGTCCAGCATGGTGCCTCATTACAGAGCGGCTTTCCAGAGTCCTCTCTGTTAATTAGAGAGCCTTTGTCTGTCACGTGACTCCGCTTCTCTGACACTCTGAGGTCATGGTAAGGACTTATGGATCTTCCCACAAAGTCAGTTTGTCTATCTGTCAACTTGCACCAGACCGACTTCCCATTTTTCTTTTTTATCGTGTGTGCTTGTTGGATAGATCTTCGATTGAAAGTTAAGCTCATCTGTCAATTTTTATGGCTTTGAAAAACAATTGTCAACTTCCATAGTTAAGAGTTTAGTTAAATAAATGAGTGTTTTTGTGCAATGGGACTTGGTTTCTATGGAAAATACATTTTTGTCTCCCCTTTTCTACCTTTTTACCTGCTTGTCAGACCTGCAAGGCACAGGGAGGGAATTATCTCCAGGGGTAACAACAAAGCACTGTCAAGATAGCCAGCATCCTGCGGCTTAATTGTTATTAATTTACTGCAATTAAAATGTGTCTCTCTGTCTGTTTTTTTTTTCATGCCTTGACAAGCATGGATATTGTTTACACGCAATGAGAAACTGTTGAAGAACATTTCCAAGCAATGTCACTGTCTGTGCATAGCTCCCAGCAATTCCGGCACACATCGCGATAAAGCCCATATTTGAATAGGAGCGGATATCAAACACATTCATTAGGTTACATGCTTCACTTGATTAATTATATCTGAAGAAAATTGCGGGCACTTCGGATCTTAGTCTGCTAGTATCGCCATGTGCCACGGATCCCTAATTTCCAAAAGAAAAAGGAGGGGAAGATGTGGAGGGGGGCTGAAGGGGATTTTTTTTCCCCCTCTCTCTCTCTCTCAGTCTATCCCGGACAGCCTGCCTCTCTCCCCGAGGAAATGAACGTATTCAAATGTATCTCCATCAATGAGCACAGTAATTATGAATTCAGCACTAATTAGTAGATACACTACTTTCCTTGCATATTTGATTTCCACTGTGAGATGTTAATAAGGGAAGTGCCCATTTTTGTCCTATCTCATAAAAATTCCAGAGTGTTGGAGAGGGGGGAGGGAGGGAGGAAGAGAGGGAAGGAGGGAGGGAGGGAAAGAGGGAAAGTGGAAGAGAGGGAGGGAGGGCATGGGGAGTGGGGGTGGGAGACGGGTGAAATGGTGGGGGTGGGGGGCAGATGGCGAGAGGGAAACTGGGGAAGCATTAAGTATGCATGGAAGTCGGAAAAAAAAAAGTTTACAGATAATTGGCGTGGTTACTGAGGGGCTAAAACAACACTGCTTACCTTAGTTAACATTCTGCCGGCTAAACATGGCTTTTAAAAGACACACGCATTATATCACTCTTCTGCTGTTTACAAGACAAATAAAGACTTTTCAGGAGAAAATTAGGAGACCCCAAAAATAATCATAATAATAAGTTGAATTACAAATATCGCATCCTTGTCAGCGAGCACGCATTAGCATATGAATAACAGATATTTATTTATTTATTTATTTTTATTTCCAAATTTTACATCCTTTTCTGATGTAATGGGAGAAAAAAAAAGCAAAAGCCAAACTGTTTTGCTCTTCTACAACGCCAAGGGGTAATTACAATATTTTCCCAGAGTGAGAGGAATAAAAGAAACCCTCCCCTTCTTTGATAATGTTGGAGAAACATATTTACAGAGCACCACTGCTTGTGATTTATTAATATTAGAAGACAGCTTTTGTGTGCAGTGTTTTCGAGTGATTAGCACAGCCAGCTACAGTGAGCAAACTCGTAAGTGGATTAAATTATCAAAGTGGAATAAATCTAATGGTATAAATGTTTATTGGAAGTGAAGGACTTCATATTCATGGCGCTGTCAGATTACAGAGCAGATGGTCACCCTTATGCCAGCGTTGCTGTGCGAACGCTCGTGTCAGAGGCCGTACCTTTACCAATAACATGAACATATTTCTGGACAACACACAGTTGCATTGGATACAGTGGATTTATCTAATTAATCCAATCATCTCTTTTGAATAGGGATTTCTGTGCCCATTGGTCTTCTCCTTTCTGACTGAGATTGGCGTCTTTGTGCCAGGCATCCAGGCTGCCAGCCTAAGAGGCTGGTCTCCTTCTCAAGGAGACTGTTATGACCATTGGTGCCTGTGCCAACCTCTGGCTGCGGCGAGGAGATAGGGAGTGCAGGAAGGAAAAAAAAAAGAAGAAAAAGAAAAAAAGAAAGACGGACAGAAATACAAACAACAATACACACATATTCTCATAAATGCGGTTGTAAACTTGATATATACACAGATATAAATATTCCTCACACACACACAGATCATGGGTAAACAGGGCTGCCACTCTGCGATCTACTTAATCTGTGATCAGATAAACTACAATAAAGGCAAGTCTGGCAATAGAGGGCACGGACTATTATGAATGATCTGTATGTCACTCAAGCACAAGTACACACAAACAGCCACGCCAACACGCACACGTACACACAAAGGAGGCCCCCTCACACTCTTATTTGACTTTGTGTGTGCTTCGCTGGGTTTATTATGACAGGCTGAGCGGCGGGGAGGGAATTAAACTGTTAAGCAGACATCAGAGGCTGTCTAATGTTTAATGCAGGAGCCGGGGCATGTGCTGACTGATAATGAATACAAACAGGCCAACGTCTTATTTGTTGTGCTTTTCATTGGGAATGACTCGGGTGCTTGACATCCACGGCTAATGTACTGTATGGGGCTATTGTTCTAGCCGTCCTCTCATGCTTCCTTCCATATCTCTCTCTCAGTTTTTTTCTGTCCCTCATTCTCTTTCTCCATTTCACGTGTCTTCCTTTATTGTGCTGATTCTTCAAAGCTGCTCTGTCACTGCCGTCACGCGGCAAGCCCGTCTCGGCCGCGATGTGACAGGATAATGTTGTAATTCTCGTGGAATCACAATCTCCATCATGATAATGTGTTGATGGGATGTGGTAATAGTTGTTAAAAGGTCACCCAGTGTGCCGTAATTGGCTCTTTCATACTCCACTACGTTTACTACGACAGAAGGCATGACCTCACTGGCAGAGATGGTAAATATGCCATCTTGAGAGTGTAATTATACAAGCCAAGCCTTCTTGGATCCCTTTCCCCCGCCTCCTTTGCCCTCTTGAGCTACTCGCTTTCCTTACAGTCCCACTTTAGATGTCCAAATGTAAGTGTAAGTTGGCATGTTGAATGAAACAAAGCTGCGGCACAATACTGTACCAATGCCACGATTGGCAGTTGTACAGTATTGTTATCACTGGCCAATTGTTAAATGAAGACCTGCTTTGAAATGGCATCCATTAAAAAAAAATAATACCCAGACAATACATTTCACACACAAAGGTTTTGTCAACTTTATTTAGATGGGGAGGAAAGAAGCCACCATGCAAAACAATGCAGCACTACATCTGATGTCTTCCTAAAAGATACACACACTCTTATATATATATATATATATGTGTGGGCGTGTGTGTGTGTGTGTGCGTGCATTGTAGCATTTGTATACCAGGGTGACAGCGCAGGGAATAAATAATAAATAACAATCCTACATAATTATTTTTCAAAGACAACAGCCTCGGTTCTGCCTTTAATTTGTTCAAACAAACAATTAAGAGGGGAAGAAAATGTGATTTATGTTTTTTGGGCTTTAGGTGTTAAGTTAAATCAATACTCTAATTAATACAGTGATACAAAGGGACTCTAAGTAAAAAAGCATAATTACTAGTAAACATGTGTGAGCAGCCTTCCTGTTATCTTGGCTCTGATGGCATTTGAATTTTCTTTTAAATAGTTCACGGTAGGAGAGATATTAAATTCTTTCCATTAATCAGGTATAGGTTTTTCTCAATTTTTTTTCCCATTATCTCTTTGTTACTTTCTTTTTGTAGCATGTGTTTGTTTTTAATTAAGAGTAATAATTATGTTCAGCTTTTGCCTCATTGTTCTGGATCAGTAATTCAGACCCTCATTAGTTAATTTAGTTTGGAAAGTATTGTCTGATTGTCTATTGTTGAAACAGGTGCTTACATAAATTAGTAATAATTATCATATTAAAATTTTTTTTTTCTCAGAAAACACTAGTGTGTTGTCTGCCCTTTCACTACAAGACTATGTTGCAAACACATTTACCTGTCAGAATAATGTACATAGATGCACTGTCACGGTTCATTCTAACATCTTATTTTGTTTAATTTTTAGTCACTAAGGCTACGCATTTACATTACCTATAAATCATTCCAAAATGTACCTATTTTTTCCAGACTAACAGATTTCAAATGATTTTAAATCCTACTTATATTATTTATTATTATTTTTTAATGTTTTGTCAGGCAAAAACCTCTGAAAAAGAGAAAGCATTTCTAAACTAATTTTGAAAATACACCAAAAAACATTTTACTTTGTGTGTAATATTGGTTGAGCTGAGTGTAATAGGGGATACAGATCCATAGCACCTCCCTGTGGCACTGACCATTTTGTTCTGCGCTCTGTGAACTGACTCTACTTCAAATATCTTATCTTACATCTGTTCTACTTATAGTCTCCTCTTATGTACCTCTCGAGGATTTCCTTGCCATCTTAAGATTACCCTGGTAAATTACATCATCATAAAACATTAAAAACGAGCGCTTCTTTGTGAAAACTTATCATCCGCTCTGACAATATGCTTCATTCAGTTTAGGCGGGTATTGAAAACCGCTGCCATCATTGTAACATTGTTATGGTAACTGCTCGAGTGAAGTCACCAAATCTTATTGTAAAATCTCCTACAATATCATAATAACACTTGGAAGCGGGGGCAGCAGAGTTTGACAATAATATATCTGTGGAAATCTTTCCCCCTCCTCTCTCCAGATCCTCAGTGAGAGGCACATCAGAGGAGACATTTGCGCTTTATGAAGTGCATTCATTTGGCCATTTGCCATGTTTCCTCACCAGAGGACTGCTATGATGAATGAGAGAAGAGAAGAAGCAGATTTTCTCTCCCACCTCTCGGCTTTCCCCTGTGATTACTAATACAGAGCCCTGCAACCTCCCACACTATATGAAAACTGTAGGCTTGCTCTCATATCCAGGGTAATCCTCAATTTCCCAGAATCATTAAACTGAGACTAGCATCTCTGATGGCTGCGGATACTTGACGTATTATGATTATTATCATATGAACACCTTGGTTTTTTATTTTTAGTTGTTTTTTTTTTTTAACCTTGGAAAATGGTGAAGTTGCCTTAAAAAAGCTGATGTGGAACGCTGGCATAATAGCTTTTCTGGTTTGTTGAATTTGAAAATGAAAACCCCTGCTTACATGGATAAGATAAATCACAGGAATTCTGCCCTCAGCTGTTGTCACGGTGGACAAAACAAACATAAGAAAGAATCGGATGCTCACTAGTGAGAAGTTTCGAAGCAAACTTTTAAACACCCTCTGCATGAAGTAGCAGATACAGTATATTTTACTGCCTTTCAACCAACCAGGTTTCGCTGTGCGCTTTGGAGGCTCATCCCTGCAACCACCTGAAATCTATGGCGATGTCCCCGGTCAAAATGGGCCACAGTGGGAGACTCCCCAGCAGACTCTCAATCGTGTTTGTGGTATGGAAACACTAAAACTTTCAAATGCATCATTTACTGTTCACATAAACCCATGTTTCTGATTATGAATGCTACCCTTAGGTGAAATAGATAAAATTTATAAAGTCGAAATGCTGAATTTAGAGAAATAAAGTCAACTGCTACTGTATTGGGGGTGTTAGTTTGCTGCGGTGGGCGGACAAGGGAAATTTATGTGAGAGAAAAAATGTATGTTCAGCGGATCGGCTCCAAACCAAACATATAATCTGTTGGTTTGCCCTCCCCTTCATAGCCTCAATCAGTTGTTCACAGTGTGTAATTCGCTGACATCTTCACCATGCAAAGACTTAGGAGAAGGCGCTCTCCCACTACCTCTGAGGGGAAGCATATACCGAGCTGCAACTGCAGCTAACCTGGCACCCCTTCAAACATCCAGCAGGGTTTACTCACAGATGGGGTTGTTTTCCAAAGGTAACACAAAATGCTAGAATCAAAACCAGAATAGCATTTTTGTGTTTCACTTCATACCCACTTGGACTGCAATGTACATAGCAAAAGGTTTTACAGCACTTAAGGCGCTGTCTCCTGCAAGTTAATGACTAAAAATGTCCCGGAGCGTTCCAAAACTGGAAGTGAGTGAGGAACACATCGTGGCCCAGAGGGTTACATTAGGAGATATTCGTGTGGTCTTGTACATGAGTCCTAGTGACAGTTTTGGAGGATGGGTCAGATAAAAGACAACAGAAGGAAAGCAGGATCAAAAGCCATATGCTTTCCTGCATCCTTGTTCTAAGGGCCATACATAGTGCATAGGATTCATATCAAGGTCTTTGTACGGGGAAGAGAGGGCCAACACGCAGTGGCCTTATTATTCTTTACTTCAATAACAAACTCACATCCCCCCCCGCCATCAAAGGCACAGATCTCCACAAGTGAAGATACACATCATATATGAGTCATTCGTCTTCCTTGGAATTTAAATAACTCCTTTGAACAATGTCTTTGGCACGATGTTGCCACATACAAGTAAAGTGGCTTTCAAAAGTATTCACACCCCTTAAACTTTTTTTACATTTTCTCAGATTACATTTATATAAAATTTTATCTTAATCCAGCTGTTCAGGAAAAGCCACAGTGGTAAATCAGTGTTTGGCTGTCACAAGCCTTGACCATCTATTGAAGTACTGCTCCATCGATTATCTGAACACGAACAGAGTTTGTGTCACCTGCAAACCCACTAACACCCTGAAAAAACTGGGCCACACTAGCTATGGAGGAGCTGCAGAGGTCCACAGCTTAGGTGCATGAATTTGTTGACAGGACAGCTATTAGTTGTGCAGTATACAAGTCTGGACATGTAGGAAAGGAAGAAGAAAGTCATTTGTTTGCAGTTTCCCACGTGCCATATATTGGACATGAACAAACATGTACTAAAGTAAATGATTTTGACTGACAAGGAAAACTCTATATGTGTAGGAAAACTAAAACTGATCACCCTTATTTTATCATCTCTTCAGTGATATATGGCAATGGCAGCATCATGCTGAGGGGGTGCTTTTCTGTAATGGGGAAGGGGAAGTAGGTGAGAGTTGATGTGACAAAGGATGGAACTAAATAAAGGGCAATCCCTGAGTCATGTATTAGAATGGGTCAGTCCAAATTCCTGAATGTATTTCACAATCATTGGCAGCACCAGTAAATTGATCTTTTCAGATGATCTCCATCATATATTGCTGATAAGCTATCACCAAAAATAAATAAATAAATGCAGTTTCCAGATGTGCAAAGCTGGTAAAGACATACTTCAAAAGATTTGCAGCTGTAATTTAATTCAAGTCAAAACTTTATTAAGCCCAAGAGGAAATTAAACTGCAGCAAAAGGTGGTTTAAAGTATTGACTCAAGAAGTCTGAATACAAATGTACGGCACATTTTTTATACTTTTAAAACCTGGACCATGTATCAATTTCCTTCCACGGTTATGCACTACCTTGTGTTTGGTTCATCGCATAAAATCCCAATAAATACATTGGAGTTTATGGTTGTAATGGAACAAAATATAAAAAAGTTGAAGGGGTATAAATACTATTGCTACGCTCTGTAACTTTGCATGTGCTACAGTTTACAACATTCACACGAGACAGTTCAGTTACAGCCTCCACCCCCCACACACACACCCCATTCATATTATATAGCGTAAGAAATGTGGCTTACTTTTCTCACTCTGCAAAACTACACCACATAACTTTTCATACCTTTCAATCAAGTCCTATTCGCAACCCAGTAACGACATTCCCTCCCTCGCCCTGAGTGACAATAACTAAGTTGTCCACATCCATTCCACACAGTTATCTGCCCGTAGCCTATAAAACAGAAATAACGTGGAGGTTTACTCACAGTGAGGGGTTACTCTCAGACCGGACCTGGGCAGCCATTTGAAGTGACAGGGCCGCCCATCATGCGCCTCTAACGGGGTCAGAGGGCCTTATGGGGACTTGATCCAGAGCGAGGCCAAAGGGACCGGGCCTTTAGAGAGGATGGATGGAGCGGTGGTAAGAAGGAAGGACAGGCTGATTACATCATTTTTCAGACCCACCAAAAGGCCCTGTAAGGACCTCTGGGCAGCTGGATTGACAGTTGGCCTCTCTGCTAATACATTTTGGAGTGATTTGTCAAAATGAAGAAATTGTTCCAGCTGACCTATCTCGCTCAGCTGTGAGTGACTCAGTTGGTGAGACTTGACGAATAAATGAGAAGCCAAGTCATAACAAGCATTCATCTCTATGAAAAACCCCTACTTTGAAAAAAACAGAAATAAAGCCTCACCAGGGTGAGGAAATAGCGTTAGGGCAAAGATGTCAGGACCAGAGTTAATCACCTCTTCTGTCTGCAGCATGTACTGTAGGTGGCGTCTGCTTCTGTCGGATGGGGAAGTGTTTTGTTTTTCTGCATTTCCTGAATATCTACAAATATTCCCTGAAGGCACACTGCTGCGCGATGTTGCGCCACCTGTTTTCAAGGCGCAGGCGTTCCCCGGGGCCCCTCGACAAATCATCTTCCTTGTTTCTCCTGCGGGGAAAGAGACACCGTCACTTCTGGGCTTTGGGTGTCATATCATAGCTAAAAGATGCTAGAGCAAATTCGACATTTCCTTCCATCCCAACAGGTAAGGTGAGAATCAACAAAGCAGGAAATTGTGAAATTAGACAGTCAGGAATTATCCTCTTAAAATAAATCCACCAGACTACAAGTGGTACCTACAGGTGTATCTCAGTACATTAGAATACAATCAAAAAGCTCATTTAATTTGGTAATTTCTTTGAAAAATGTAATTATGTAGATTTATTACATAAAGAGTAATGTATTTCAAGCATTCATATTTGTTTGTTTTGATGATTACAGCTACTGAAGTCTTGGAAAATTGATTTTTGATGCAAAAATTTTATGTTCATGTTATAGCGTATACAATCATAGGGAAGACTGCTGACATGATAGATGTCTTGAAGACAATCACTGACACCACTCAAAGGCAACAAAAGGTCATGACAAAAAATGTTAGCTTTTGACAGATTCCTGTTTCCATGCAGATTATTTGGAAAGAGAGCAGAAGGAAAAGTGTCATTGTGCACTATTTACAAAGTGTACAAAAACATTTGTGACAATACCGGGCAGATTTTATCTGTTAGTGTTGATCTATTGAATTTTATCAAGATTTCTACAAGGGAAGCTCCTATTTACAGTAATTAATTTTTCTTTGAAATGTAAAACAAAATGATAATTTTCTAGGTTGTTTATTTTTAAATTAGTGATTAATGCAAAAAAATTTAACAGAAATAAGCACAATGAATCTATCCAGGAGTTTGATGTTCGAATTACTATAAATTACTGAAATATGTCCTTTGTTTCTGTAATATTCTGGTTTATTGAGTGGCACATAAGTATATATGTAGTTTCTCTATTGCATAAAAAGAACAAAAAGAGCAACACTAAAACTTCAGTGCAGTCTGGTATCTTTATTTGAGACATAATGACTGACCTGGATTCAGACTACTGTTTTCAATCACCATCTTCCTCCAAGGTTATTGGCCGAAATCCAAAGGTTGCTCTGGGATTCCACTTTATCAGAGGCAGAGCAACATGCAGAGTTAATAATTTGGTCTGTGTTTTACAGCTGTTACACAATGGACACTGTGTAAACCTCTTATGGCACCAGAGCCACTGAGCCTTCCATTTTTAGAACCACGTTCTGAGCCTGTAAGTCAGTCAATGACAAACAAATAAAAAAAAAGTATGTCATGGCAAAGAAAAGAACAAGACAAGAATAATTGGTGGGAGTCTAATTTGTAATGCAAACAGTGTGTTACATTATGTTCTTTTGATGATGTAGTCAGATGGCAGCGGCTGTGATGAAATTTTCCCTTAATAGCGCTGGTGTGAAACTTCCTATAGATTTCCATTAGTCTCCCAATGTAGTGTGAGAAAGTAGTTACAGAGGGAGCGAGGAGGTGCTGCCATACTGAACATCTGCTTTCCCCATCGCAAGCTGAGCCAAGAACACATTAAGAGCTACAGGTAAGCAGCACAGCAGCGCTCCTCGGCAAAGCCGGGATCGTTGTAAGCTGCTACATTCAATATAGATTAAGCCAACATTATAATGCCGCTGATCATCCGGAGAGCAAACATTTTTAAAAATTGAAAAAGTGAAGTTTTTTCCTGCAGTAAATCAAAAATAAAAAGGGAGCTTGGTTATTTTCTGTTCGACTTGGCGTGCTTCTAATGATGGGACTGACATCTGTCAACAATGCCTTTATTTTAGGAATAATGAATATATTTACAGTGTAATTCAGAACTCCTATTGCCTCCAGACAGTTCAGCTTCCCCCTCTGTGCACCTCTGTATTTCATTCAAAGCAGAATCTCACCAAAGGAAAAAAACTTCTATTATCCAGCCTAACACTGCAGCCCGAGGAGAAACACTGGGTAAAACAGACTTAATATTTCATATTGGTTAGATTATTCCTCCACACGAAGACGTTTCCCCCTGTTTTTTTTTTTTGTTGTTTTTTTCCCCTCACATTGCAACGCCCTCATTAAAAATGGGACACTGCACATTGAAACTTTTTAAAAATTCAAATATTTTCCTTCAATCTTTAAAGAGCTTATATCTAATGAACTAAGATTTAATTTGGCATGGCTTAACATCCATTTGCACTGTTCATAATTAGGAATGCAGGCCTCAGTATTAAAATGAAGGGGCAAAGCCCTCAGTAAGTTCCCAAGTGAAACAAGAATTGGTTCCACTTTAAGTATTAATTGATTGGCTTTGCAGTATCCCTTACAGGAGAAGAGTACACACACATCCACACACGCACCCACACTACACGCAACCACCCACCCATACACATACTCGCACAATTTACAGAGCACTCATTTCTCATCAATCTGGTGCTGCTTCATTTGCCTGTCTCTCATTCCCCCAGAGAGGGACAACCTATCTGCTAGCAGAGCTTAGCATTTGATCATGAGTGTCAATATCAAACTGCAAAGCAGGATTACACACTGCTGTCGTCAATAGGCGTAATGGTTTTACATGTGTTAAGGTTAACTCAGCCATTTAATGTGCACGGCACCGCCAACATAATCATTCAAAAAAAAAAAAAAAAAAAGACTTAAAAAATGTCACAGATGCCTCAGCAGACCTGGGCCTCTGCAATGATCACACACTGTGCTCAGAGGGTGTTGTTGCATTTTTCTCTTTTCCAAGATTTGACAGCTTATGACTATGGAGTAGAAAATTTCTCCTCTATGAGACTAGTCTTCAAGGTATTTCATTCAAATTTCTTGCAAAGAGATATTGTCTGTGATGTATGATCAGACTGTCTGCAGAGTCACCAGAGATGCTATT
This sequence comes from Girardinus metallicus, assembly GCA_903067095.1. NCBI lineage: Eukaryota > Metazoa > Chordata > Actinopteri > Cyprinodontiformes > Poeciliidae > Girardinus > Girardinus metallicus. The sequence goes on along the minus strand of CAEGAE010013574.1, from coordinate 81,902 downwards.
ATTGATCATAGGCCTGACCTAATATAAATTCTGTTAACTGTTTATTAAGGGAGAGCTTTAGTGCTGCACAAAGAGTGCTCTTTCTTGATCATTTTATTTCACAGTGGACTGTAATTCTGATAACATTAGACACCTAAAATGATTTCTTTTCCTACTTTCAGCTCCAAACTGTTGAAAATTTAACTGACTGTCTGCCTGTGCTTTTTCAATTCTTTATGTGTGAGTTTGTGTGTGTAGGCGTGCACATTCAAGTGTAGCTACAGGAGTCTCTTACATTTATTTCTCACAATATAAAAAAAAAAAAAAAACACTCTTTCACTCTAAACCTCTGCCCGCGCAAGTGACAGCTAAAAAATCCCCCACAATGCTGTGAATTAGGAAACGGTCTATTAAACACATGATCACATGATGTGGGATTAGCGGACTGAAGTCTTCAAAGCTGCTATTACAACTCCTGAGATGTGATACAGGCTCCCCCACTGCTCTCTGCAGGGGCGTGTGGCTCTTCCTCAGAGAATTACCTGACACTGTCGTGTCTGCGCTCTGGGAGACAAGTGCTGTGGCTCGGAGTGGAACAGCCAACATCCGTCAGAAATGCTCGCTCCATGCTGCGCTGAGCCAACAAACCCTGCATTTAATCCCATGTGTGAGCAGCCATGATGGCTACATGAGTTGACATCAGAGAAAAGGAGTTAAGGTGCTAAGTCTGGAATGATGGTTAATAAAGTGGATTACAGATTGAGGAACCACGTCATGTTTGAATACTAAGAGCGATTCACTGTTTGGTGATCAACCTTGTGTAATCTGGAGATACTGTCATGTTGTTAGGACTAAAGATGGGGACATTTCACAGATTATTACAAAAGCTGAATTGTGTATATTACACAATTCAGAGATGCATTTTGTATATGCTAAGGAAAATTATTAACTCATCTAACAGAGAAAGCTAATGATACTTCAAGAGAAGCACTGTTACAAGGTTAAAAGTATTTCATATCTTACTTGTAGTGACTCTCTTGGTGTCTTCAAGTTCTACAAATAGAGACTTACAATTGGAGTCAACTAAAGGTAGCAGCTAGCCTGACAGGAGCAAAGAACATGGATAATGCTGTCTTAAAAAAACTCCTTTACAAAACACTATTTCATGAGTTTATATGAACTCATCATTTTTGCATCTTATAACTATTTACACAGGAACCGAAGGTGCCAATAACATTCATAAATGAAAGAACATATAAAGCATTTTCCAAACGGCCAACTCTCAGAAATGAAAGTAGCAATTATTGTACTTTGAAGCCACAGTTCCAACTCTCCATCTTTATCCTCATTTGGGAATGGCATAAGTAAATAAAAAGATATATTCTGCTCTTACCTCACCTGGGATTGGCTGGCGAGGTCTGGTCTGTTTGTGAGTACTTTGGGCACTTTGAGGAACGAGTCTGTCAGATCAGACTCCAGTATCACTAGATTGTTTTCTAGTCATACTGTCAGGATCTGAATACTTGCTAAATATGACAAATTCAATAGGATGGCAGCACTGAATAATTCATATCTAATAGAAAAATGAAGCAGAAGAAAAACCTATTCACTTAAACTTTTACAATATATTTTATTTTTACTCCATTTTTATTGTCTATCTGGATACTCTTTACATTTTGTTCTCATTACATGCTTTACACAAGGGGGATCATTGGTGGCACATGCCTGCTAACTTCACGTTCTGTTTAATGGTCTTCTCTTTAAACTAAAGTTTCAGAAACTTGATTGAATGGGGATTGCTTAAATTGTGTAGTTTTGAGATTGGAGAGGTCTACAGACAGTAGATGTTTGGTTTGTTGTTGCCCATTCTCGGACTAGATGATAAATTAAGGCTCAAAGTCCAACCAATCTGGATGACTATATTTGATTAGCTACGTATAACTTTGTAGTTAAAGTTAAGTAAAGTGAAGGGTTTTTTTTAAGTGAAAACTTCACTTTAAAAAATTCTGAATTGTCTCTTTAAGACTGAAACAGGTTACAGGGTTGGATGTTCATAGGCACTTTGCCAGAAAGAATAGTATATTAGCAAGTTTATAGTGTTATTACTGCAATATAGCCCATAACATCATATATAACAATAAACAATAAAAATAGGAGAAATAAAGGAGAAAACGACATAATTTGAGGATGAGGGGAAAAAAAGTGATTGCATTCTGAACTTCAAGTTACCTTTTCTAAAGCTGAACACAGGGAATTCGGACCTCCCAGCGCAAACATTAACGGCCTGAAATGCAGCTCTGGATGTAACAAAGGAAACAATACCAGGGAAGAGAGCCAAGACGGCAGAGCTGGCACGCCTGTTCCTGGGACCATGGGAATTTGGCTCCCAGAAATAATGGGGTTGAACAGGGCCCAGCACCACTGCTACTGTAGCTGGGAAAATGGTACACTGCAAGCCAGGCTCCATCCAGGGAGACTTAAAACAAGGGAGAGAGGAGGGGAGAAAAAAAAGGAATGAAATATACAGTATAGGTTGCACCTCACAGTGTGAAGTGAGATGAGTAAAATAATGGAGGAAGGGAAAGCCGGTCTTATGTTTGTCCTGACCAAGTGATGGTAAATCAGAAACATTGCCTGGCTTTGTGGCTGGATGTGAGCGAACATAATGGACTGTATGGACAAACTGCCACCTGGGCAGAAAAGCGGAGGACAATAAAAAATAATAGCACACAGGATCTAAAGGGTCCATCATGTTTACTTTACAACGTGTGAACAAAACTAAGGAGGATTATTGGTGCATGTGTATTTATGATATTGGTAATGTTAATGCTAGCAGCCCTTCTCCAGCCTAATTAGGACAATAAAAGGCTATGGGCTAATGTATGACTGCCATGCCAAAGCTAATGAATGCCTGGTGTACCTTGTTTCCTCCCAAGCGTCCTTGGACTGTCATCTCCAACCTTTTGATGTTGTATCTGATTATCCAGGCAGCGATTAATCATGATTAAGTAAGCACCAAGTCTCAGAGAGAGAACGCAAAAGAGAAGAGGGTGGGTGGACAGCAGGAAAGTTGCCCAGGTTCAGGCCTTAATTCTAGGCAGCTCAGGCTCCTGCTCTGCCAAGTGGACATTGATAATGAGACAGCAAAGCAAAGAAAGAAAGAAAAAAATCTGTGTTATTTTATTTTTTTCAAGTATTGCAAAAGGAAAGATTCATTATTTAAGCCAGTCGTTACTCAAGCCGTAACTGAGGCTTTCCAAGAAATGCTGCTTGCCTTTTCTGACAATGACCAAATTAGACATAACTGCACATTTTCACATGGTCTATGCTGCTTGACAGCAATTCTTCTTGCATGTTCTGTCGACACAGACATTTCAATGTGATTCGACACTCCACATTGAAATTTTTGATATCAGTTTATGGAATATAAATGGGTTGGAGCAAACCTAAGTTAACCACCTATTGGCCTCCATGCATTTCTAATGTAACCTAGCCTGCTTGTGTACACAGCATAAGGCTGGCTTCATTACTCTGAGTCTTTCTTGCCACAACCCTGCCTTTTGAGCACATAGATCACCCCTGTGACCGGGAACTCCGAAACTCTACACACCATCTGAAAGCTGGAGTTGTTTGCCCAGGTGCCAAAAAAATCAAGTTCAGCTCACGTGGCAGGTTATGAAAGGATATTAATGGTGGGAACAACCCGGTTTGACACGCGTCGCCCAAATGCATGATCAAATGAGCACTACCTCGGAAAAGGAGATTTCCAGGTACTGGCAGAGAAGTCTGCTCTTGTGATGACACCAACTTAATCACTGTTACTTTAAAGTCAGGGAGGTCAATGTTGTAATGGGTTTGGATAAAGGTACAATGATTCCCACTTTTTTTTTTCTCTCTATATTTTTTTTTACTCTTCGACCTTTTTCTGTTAATGCGTTCAGCATTCCCCCATCCGTAATGGGTTTCCCAGCAAACTAGGAGGGTGGAAGTCGTTGTTGAAGTACGTTTAATGACAAACCGTCAGAGGCACACATTATTGCGCTATCAATAATACAACTGTATAAGTGGTCCACTTGGAGAACAGGCATATAATACTTCCTTTTCTGTTACGCTGCTGCCGCTCACTGTGAGAAGTGTTTTTTCCGATGAGGTCCGATGTGAAGGAATTTATTTTGAGAGCTCAAACTGTGGAAACCACACAGGCGTGTCATGGTTTTCTTGTCAGGGTTTGTTTCTGTTAAACAGACCTAAAACTTGATTTTTCTTGGAAGACCAGAGGTGGTTCAGGGTTATAAGAGGCTATAAGCAGAATTTCTTTTAAGCCCCCCAAAACCCCAGTAAGTGGCCCAACAATGAATTCAACTGACTAAATAATGGAATGATTTTCATGTGGTAATCACACGAATCCCTTCACAATATTTCATAAATAAATAACACTCAGGATAAAGTGCCAATTTTTTATATGTATTTGACACTCGTATTAAATCTAAAAGCTTTGCTGAACTCGAACCGTAAGAATATTCCTTCATTTACATTCATATTTCAGTATTTTTGGCCATTATAAAGAACCAAGGCGTTTACATAGGCTTTGTTTCTTTATAGAACCCCAGATGACAAGAAATCTGGTAAAGAGGTCACCATCCAAGAGGAACTTATAATTCAAACTGCTATGTCACATTCTCAAATGACAAACTTAGATCTCAGTATAGTGGAAGACTTTGACAAAACTAGGTTTAAAACTCAAATTATGTAAAACAGGATGCACAAATCTTTAACGGAAAATTATTAATGCCTTGCTAGAGGTGTGATAGATGGAAGAATTTGCAAAACTTGTGGAATGTAGGTGCTCAGCCGAATGGCAAAGTGGGTCATGTCATCAGCTTTAGGTGGGAAACCTGAGAAACTCATATATGATATTATTAATTTTCCTCTGAGATTTTATACAAATGGTATATGATATGAAAAAGCTGAGTCATGTAGTAAAAGCTGCATGTCCTCAAAGGTTGTTCTAGCTGGAAGGAGTTTTAATCAGTTATTTGTAAAATATTAAAATTATTTGAAAGCTCATGCATTAATTTTCTATTGTAAATTACAATGAAAAATATATTTTTTGAAACTGGCAAATATCTATGAAAGTGATATTTCATAGATATTTGAAATATTACTTTTTAATACACAACTGAGTAATCTGAATGTTGCCAAAAAAAACAATGGTTCAGATAATACAAAATATGTGAGAGCAGTCAGAGCTAAAAGAATTGCAAGAGAACCACAGTTACGCAGATGCTTCCCAACATTCACATTGCAAAAAAATGGGTGTTAAATTGTGCAGAGACAATTTCAGTTTAAAAAACTAATTCAAGCATAACACCCACACGTGTTTAGGTTGGCAACCAGGAGTAAAAGCAGAAGTTTTTATGTGTAAGGATTAAGAGATTAAATGGTGCATTCTATTTGTACTCGGAAGTTGGAATTTAGGAGTTCCCAGTCGGAAATACAAGAATGTCCTGTAAAGTTGGAATTTCCATCTAGGAAAGTTGGAGGTCCCAGAGCAGCCTCAAGTTCAATTTTCAATATGGCTGCCATCACTCATAAAATGTAGTAAAAGCTGTGGCATAAACTATTTTTTGGACAAGTGATGGCTTGTATCTTATTAAACACACTATCGTACAATCTTTATTTGTGATAATGTAGTATTTGAAATCATTAAAGAAGGGGCAATAAATAGATTTTTGCCTGCTGCTACTTGTTTTCCAAATAATAAGCAAATCCCACATGCACACTCTTAACTCGAGTTTATAGAATGCATCAAAAAATTTTATGTGCCCAATGACAATAAAGCCTGATATTACAAAGACAGTTATTTGTTTATAAACACAGTGTATGAAATGCTTCCCCAACTCAGACAAAAGCGGCAAAACTAGTTAAATTAGCGTTAAATCATGACTTTGTTATAGCAATAAGTAAATTCTGAAGGTTTTCTGTCAGATGTGGACGACATTCGTAAACCTATTTTAGGGTTAATTCTGGTTTTAATGAGTCCTCCAGACCAGCAGGGCCACAGAGTAGCCACAGGGTTTGCTTCTACCTCAGGCTGGCTCTTGTGGAGGAGGAAAGGTTTCCACCCACATATTTTTTTTTTTTACTTTCCATCGGCCGTTCTGTTTTCCTCTTCGAAACCAGAAATTTGCGCTTTGCGAATTATGGCAAATGGTGTGTGTTCTGTGTGTTGTGAGGAAAAACAAAATAACCCCAGATGACTGTACTTTAACTGAACGTTTCCCTAACAGCCTAGTGTTTAAGTGGAAAACTTCCCAACCGCTGAGGCATAAATCAGCTACCCTGTCCTCGAGGTTTCATCATAGAAATGTAAAACCAGTGTTTCAGAGCCAATATGAAAACATGGGAAAAGGAAAGAAGCATGAAGTTATGTATCTTGTTCCCATCAAACACAAGTGGAAATCGAGGAGATCATCATATAATTGGCTGGGCTGTGTGTACACATGTCTCCCTCCAGTTCCAGCACAGTCTTTCAGTTCAACACGGGCTTTGAAATGTGGATTCAAAGCTCGCGGACTTCCCTGAATCACTGAAAACCCTCAGGACGTGCTTTGGCCTTTGCGGAGGTGGAAGCCAAATATGAGTCTGAGAAGATGAAGCACCCTGGCCTATCGTCTGTTCCTGGTAGGTGTTCACTCCCGATAAATATTTCATTTTGGTACAAAACAAATAACTTGACATAATTCCTCCCTCACTCATCCGAGCAGAATGACAGAGTGGCTGATTTACGCTTGGAGAGGGGTGTAAAAAGAATCGAAGCATCTAATGGCTGTAACCCAACGGGCTAACAACTGTTCAGCTTTCTTCCTTTTTTTTTTGTGAACTGTAAAGTTTCACTTCACTTGGATTCATCTGAATTGCTCACTCTGATTTGTGAATTGCTCCCTGGCACATATTAGTAAGGTCATTCTGCTCTGATAATAGTTGCGTGCAAGGCTACTACAGTTGAGGAAATAATAATCCAGGTGTTCACATTTGCAAAAAAGAAAAAAAAAGGATTGATCAAACTGTTAATCATTCCTACAGAGAGATTTTTATGACACAGAGGCCAAACAGTTTGACCCAGACCAAAGGTCCATCTGAGACATGAAAGGGGAAGCTGTTTCAACTTTAAATCTACTGCGAAAACGTATTAAGACCTTAACTGTTTTCTCATTCTTTCTTCATAAATGCTCCAGGCAGTCTCTGCTTTGTTGCATTTGTCAATCACTGTGATTTGGGCTCCATTTCCAAAAATAATTATCAGGTGAGTGGCAGCCCTTTGCCTGGAGTGCCAACTTGGAAGCGATGTGCCCAAGAGTATTAATTATGCCGCTCAAAAATATGAAGTCTTTTAATAGAGAGGCTGACGTGACATCATTGTTTAGATTCTTTCTTCCCCACAAATATGACAATCACGGCTGTCCCTCTGGTCATCAGCAAAGATGAGGAGGAATTGTCAGAGGAAGTTATTAACAAGCTGTGTACCATGTGATAAAGTCAGTCAGCCTCTCGCTGGTGCTGTGTCTGTTGATTCGCGTAGAGGAGAAGCTGAGAGCGAGCGAGGAGGAAAGTCAACAACTTCAGCAGCTGTAAGAGATGCAGAGCGAGGTGGAAATATACAGAGCAGCGACTGAGGGGGAGGCATTATGTGAGAAAGCCTCAAATCTTTCAAATGCGTGTACAAGAAGAAGAGAAAAAAGAAAAAAAAAATGTTGCCGAATGTAAGTGTTGATGCTGCACTCTGAGGACCATCCGGTTTGGTACAGTCGCCAGCCTAAATCTCATTTTCCCCCTCTCTCTCTCATTCTGCCAATCAAGCGCTCACAAACAGTGCTGCACTGTAGTTGCGGTTCACATTCAGCAGTTGCTTCTGTGAAACCCTAAGAGGGAGAGACAGCTTCCAGGTCTCATTAGCATCCAGTAGCAGCTAATGCTGCCTCCCTATTACTGTCTGAGGAGCTGAAATTCAGTTGGAGATGAGCACAGCCCAGGGGGCTTAGGGTTGCCAGTTTAATTAGTGCCTGATAATTTCAATAATGAGTGACAATTCATTGGGGCTTTTTAGGTTGGCCCACTGTTTGAGTGCAAATCGATAATCCTCTGTTTCTTCCCCCACTCTCACGAGCAGATAAAGGGCGAGTGTGTGTATGGTGAATGTGTGTTTGGTTGAAGGGTGGGGTGGGATGGAGGGGGGTGGGGGTGTTGCTCTATCCTTTTGCAGAAATTTAATGAAAAGAATCAACTTAGAGAATGTCCCTTTGAAACCAAGAAAAGAAAGCCTATGTGATTTGATTTGCTGTTATTGGATGAGCAGGTGGGTCTTTAGTTGCTGTCGTGGAGTCCAGAGAAAAAAAACAAGAAAAAAACAATTTGCCTGGAGTGATCTGGGGTAAGTGAGTGGAGGGTGAGAGCTTTACACTTGTTTTGTACTCAACTAAATGACGTCCTCTTGCTCAAAGCTAAGCCTCAGTGTTGTCTAATGGACAAGGAAGAATACCTCTGACTGTTCAACATTGCAACTAAGAACTTCTGTGTTTTTATTGGGGTTTAATATTATACCTCAATGCAAAGTGGTATATAGCTGTGAAAGCGATACATTTATACACAATTTGTGCCACATAAATGTGTATGTATCTATGTGAAACTGTCTTTTGCTGCAGTTACAGCTACAGGCTTTCACAATATGTCTCAACTAATTTTAACTCCTTCAACTTTGAAATGAAAGTACAAAAGAACTGCCTTACGATCATGAGTAACAATTAAGAAACACTGGGAAACATGTAAACTTATATTTTGTGTAAAAAATGCACAATAAGTGAAGTTTAAGAAGCAATACATATGAATTTATTTGAAAGGGTTTTTAGTTTGTAAAGTATAAGTCTCGGTTATTTTTCTCAGTTATTTGCATGATTTAAAAGTTTAGGTGGACAGCTATATCTTTGTGCAGTTGTGTCATTCCTGTTTCATTGTTAGATAATTCACCAAACAGTACTTGGTAAGACATTCAACACTGCAGTTTTATAACTTGACCCTGCTTTTAAATTCTCAACTGCTTCCTTTCCAAACTGTCTAGTGCATTACTTGGTCTTCATTATAAATTATAAGAAATCTGATCTGTAACAAACCCATGACACCTTTGCAGAACAGCTGCATTTTACTGAAGTTACATTACTCACAAGAGGTCTCTGTCTTTGGTTATTGACTGACTTCAGAAACCAATTAAAATTGTGGTTGAAGCATGTTTTTTTCTAGGCACTTTACTTAAGTACCAAAAATATCCCCCTTAGTACATTTTGAATGTTTCCTGAATGTGCACAGCTAAAGTGCAGAGCTCCAATTTTAATGAAATGATGAACAGTAATTTATTCAGCTGCCCTGAAGCTGAAAGAGCAGGTTTACCTTGGTTACTTAAGAAAGGTGTTTAAAACTGCTGTAACTCGGTCACAGGCAACACAATCCTGCTAACACACTACAAGAAGCTGACTTCACTCCGGAAGCTATTTCACAGCTCAGCAAGAAGAACAGGTGAGGCTGAATAAAGTTCAAACAGACACTTTTCATACTCGTGGAAGTAATTATGGTAGCATGCTGTTTTACAGTGTTATTGAAAACGAAGAATCAATTTTAGGTGTTGCAGCTAGTGCATTAAAACACCAATTAACTACATAACACCCAACCTCTAGTTGACACTTGCATTGTAATCACTGCAGAAACAGGAAGTTGGAGCCCTATTATTTCCTAATACACAGAAATGAAATGCTTGATGGATGCTGAAATAAATTATCGCAGAGAAAAGAAAAAAAAATCTGTGAACAGAAAATAAAGCAGAAACAAAAGAAGCAGATTTGCATCAGACTTGCCAAAATGCAACGTGGAACCTTCTACCCGAGCAGTGAGGACTGAGGTAACAGCTTTATGGTCCTGTGTGACATATCTGCATTTGACACACTATATGTTTCACAATATCCTGAACAATACTGAGTCAGCACTTGACTTGCCTCTATATTCAGACTTCAGCCATACAGCTCAGGAATGAAAGTGCAGTGAGAGCATGCGGCATTTCCTCAGTCAGTTAGCCTGACATATTGTGAAGGACAGTAGCCTAATTATTCGCTAGCAGTGGCACAGACCTGCCAGTCCCTTCAGATTGAGTTGAACCACCGAGGCTGGAGTTTGATTCCTGAATGTCTGCTGTGTTTCCAGTCAGATAGGATCAAGTCCACTGGAGATTTAATTTGGACACTCAGTGGTGTGAACCTAACCCCTTATTACTTTCACCCCCTCATCACCCTGACCTGTAGTCTCCCTCTATTACAAGCCCAAGAAAAACAGCAAATCATCACACTAATACAAAGAACATCAAGAGACTATTGATTGCGGTTACTTGCCGAATACTCCCTCCATGACATGTGGTTCAGTGCCCCCTTCGTGCTCGTCTGTGGCAGTCTTTTTAAATATTCATGACGAGGTTGCCTTATGGTTCTGCTGCTGAATTTCTAATTGGGCCGTCAAAAGAGATACAACATGCCCTTAAGCAGGACCGTAACAGCGGTCAGCTCAAACAGAAATCGTGTGATTCAGCCAAAGGGCTAATTAGCGATTAGCATTCACTGTTTACAAGGGTTTTTACCTGTGGGCCAGGCGATGGCTGAATTGAGCTTAAATCACTCCATTCTGCCTTTGAAGCTTCAAGAGCTGCCTGTCCATATCATAATGACTGGGAGGGGAGTGGGAAGCGCTTCCACTGTGTAACAACATAATCATCAATTAAGGCAGGGAAATGGCAAGAAGTGGGGATTTTAGCTCATTAAAAAAAGCCCAGAAGAAAAAGTATTCCCGGATTTCTATATATTTTCTGTCTCTCCTCTGTCAACGTCTGCTATCTTTGGAATTCAAATGATTTTCGTCTTTCAAGATGAGTGGATAATCCAAAAATATAATTCAGAAACCCAGAAGCAGACATTCCCTAATAAGGGGCTAAAATATGAATGACATTTGCCACATGGAGATCCAGAATGGGAAATGGGATTGCCAGTGATTTAGCCGCTCTTATTAGTTTTACCGTGTCCCTAAATTATGCTTAATGCATTTTTACAGCCATTAAAACCAAAATTAATGTCATTGAATTGCAAGCAGATTCCTGAAAATTATTGAGTTTATAGCAAACTTATAGCGGGAAAAAAAACAAAAAAAAACAAAACACAAAATTGCTTCTGCTCATGCATACTGCATAGCCTTAAGCCCTAATTGGGACATTTTGAATGAGGCATTCATACCGCGTTACACATATGGACCATGGTCTGCATATTATGCGTTTACATTACATCAGTGTGCACCTTGCAGTCAGAGTCAAGGCCAACGTATTCTTTATTAAAAAAAAAAAAAGACTAGTCCTTCCACACAATGCAAAAGTCCTGATGCTAACAAGAAGCATTTTTAATTATATTCCCACCCCCGGAAACAACAAGAGTGACACTTTATCCGACTGATATGTCACTTTTACTGCACATTTAGGTCTATTGTGGTCTATTGTCCACATCATCACTACAAGGACACATACAGCAGCTCATTCCAGCTTTCCAGACATTAAAAAGAATACCAGATTCCCCCAACTTCTTTGAGGATGCACTGCCTTTGAGAGAGGACTTCTTTTGAGCATTTTGATGATGAGAGTTTTCATCTCTCTCATTTTTTTTTTTTTAAATCTATTTTTTGCTACAAACCGGGGACTCGACACAAACTAATTCAGGGTGATAAAACTGCTTGAGCGAATTTTCTGCTTAACAAAGTGCAAAGAGGGCTGATAAAGGGAGCCTTATTAGGAAACCATCATTACTCTCACTTTAGCTTGAAAACGTTGACTGGGACGCACCGTTATGTCCGTTTTTTTTTTTTATAGTTTTTTTTTTTTTTTTTTTTTTTTTGCTGATGTGGACACAATCTGAGGTGATGGCGTGGCTTTTTGCCCAGCGTTTTGGAGGGTTAGTTGAGCAGACCTGTCAGGGATGATATACAGACAGCAGGAACAGTGCAAACTAAGGGATAAGAGTCAACAGTAATTAGAATCCATCTGGGGAAGGTGGGGGCTCTCGTGCATATCACGCATATGGTCCCTGCATGCAACATCTTTAAGGCTTCTTGTTTGTAAACATTGCTGCAAGGTTTGCAATGTACTGTAGGTATGCAAAGACATTATATATCTATATGTCCTAATCCTGGAAGAGCTGCTCAAAATGTCTAAAAAACATGCTCTTTTGGAAAGAATATCCTGCCTGGATTCTTCCTTTTTCCCTAATTGGTCATTAATAAGTTGGAAATATATTTCTGTTCCAAAGTTTTTGAAAAAAAAAAAGACGCACTCATTGAGAAAGGCATAAATCTAAACATTTGAAAAGGAATTAGAAACGGGAGCCTCCCATTCTTGTTCTCTGAAAAATTAATGCAGTGCATGTTATATTTATTACAAGGCCGACTGTCATTCATTTTACCCCGAACTAACAGAAATTAAAAGTGACAGCAACCTCATCAAGAATGAATGCCATTGTATTCTACATGGAGCAGGAGAGGCAGGGCAAAAAAAATCAGATAATAAAACACAGGCTTCCATGGTTGCATCTTTTAACAGGGAAGAGAAAAATGAATGAGGGAATGAGGGCAGAGGAAAATCCAAAGAAAAAACACATTTTTCTTTTTCTACTAACTTTTATTTCACTTTTTATTTCGCTACACTTTTAAACACAAAACTAAGTTTTGAATCTGACAGCTAATCACTATACCAGCAAGGCAGAAAATCGCATAAACAAACAAGATGGTGAAGTTAAAAGCGACTTATGTGTGGAAATGTTTTCCATTTTGTACTCCAAATCTATTTTCAAATGTTTTCTGAGACTTGTATAATTGCTGGCCTCACTCATTAAAACAGAGAGGTTCTGATCTGAGTACGCTGCAGCTAAATGGTCAGGTTCCCATGTGAGGGGAATAAATGAAATATTAGTTTATTACATATTTAAATCTCTCTCCCCAGGCTGTCTTACACTTTTTTTTCTTCTGTTGGTTTGCATTATAATGTTCAGCAAACAGCTTTTTCCTCGACTAATGGCTTGTAACAACGCAGTCCTGCTTTCCCCCTCTGCTTTTGGTCTAGATTTTCATAACAAATTACCGTGGTACGCCAAGGGAAGGAGGAAAGCTCCAACTTCCTGAGGAGGCAAAAGGGAAAAATTTATCTTTAAGTGGTACAAAGTTGAGCATTGCCTGTGGAACATATTCACAGTGTGTGTCCGTTAAACATTGAGTAGACACTCAGCTGCAGATAATAAGTCAACGTTGTCAGGGAGCTGACAGTAACATTTGGTAATAATAAAAAATCCATATTGCATACTGTTCCTTGAGAGAAAGAAAAGATTTTTTCTTTACCTAAGTTCCCAAGATTTTGATGAACCTCACACTGATAAATATTTTGATCCCTCCTATCAGCAGGCCAGATCCAAGGTCACGTTTGAAATTCCAGATTGCTTTTGTAAGTTCATAATCTAAGTCCTATCCATCAAAACGCTGACGTATCAAAACAAACAGGAGGGCTGAAAGTGGCGATACAGACTGGGATGAGCCTCCTGAATAATTGTTAGGGGCAGCCCCCTCACTCTCCCTATCTCAGGTGTGTGATTAAAATCAATTAAATCACTCCTCTGGTGTCAACCCGCCCCAAATCTCCTGACAAATGAAACGGTGCTTTAGGAAGACGAGGATGTTCCTGGTCCTGTCGTGGCTCAGCTCATATTCACAAATGAGATTAAGATTGGGCTGCTGGGGGATTTCAAAGGCCTGTTTTCCATAAGAGCATGAAACAGCCTGTGAAGCCCATATAGGCTGCAGTAAGTAGACTTGAAAGTGTCTGGAGCAGAGATCAGCTCCCAGCCCACAGTGAGAGTAACTAGCTGGAAAAAAAATGAGGATTATTTACCTGAGACTGTATCGGTGTGTGGTGCAAAAGTATTCATGCCCCATACAACCTCAGATCTCCAAGCATTTCAATGGTAGATTCATACAAACTAGTGCATAATTATAAAATTGGAGGAAAGTTACTAATACATATTTGAAAGTGTTGTGCATTTGGTGTGGTCTGAATTTCCCCTTTGTGGGACAATGAAGTCTGTTTCTATTTCTACATTTATGCCGATACCCCTAAATAAAAACAAGTGCAATCAGTCACCTTCAGAAGTTGCTTAATCAGAAAATAGAGCCAAACTCAGTGCAATTTAACCTCAGTATAAATACAGATATTCTGTGAGTGAAGGACTCAGATTTTTGTTAGAGAACATTAGTGATCAAACAACTTCATGATGACCAAAGAAAACACCAGACAGATCAGGGAATTAGCATCTGATCAATCTGTCATCTAAAAGTGTAAACACTGTGATAAAATCAGTGCAAACATGCCAAAACATCAATGTCCACCAAAGCTGACAAGCTAAGCAAGAGGAGCAATATTGAGGGACATAACCAAGAGATGCATAATAACTCTAGAGGGGCTGCATAAATCCAGAGCTCGGGTTGCAAAATCTATCCACAAGATAATTACTCACTTCGCAAATCTGGCATGTAAAGAAACAGAAGCCAGATGAAAGCCACATTTGAAGGAAAACCACATCTACATGACTTGTACTGCACAAGTCATGTAGATGACTCCATAGGCAGATGAAAGAATATGAGCAGGTGAGAGGAGACCAAAACAAAACTTCATATGTGGTGGAAAACACTACAGATCACCGTGAACACACGATAAGATGGTGTAATATGGAAGAGGTAGCATCGTGCATCATAAAGAGATGGAAGCTATTGAACTCTTCAAGTCTGTGTGCAGAGCTTTATCCTCCAGAAGCTACTATGTAGCCAGAACTACAGTGCAGAGGTTTAGATTTAAGCAAAAATCTATGTTACAAAAGCTGAATCAATGCCCAGATCAAAATTCAACTGAAAACATAAATGAGGCTAGAAAATATATGTTCAAAGATGCTCTCTGTCCAATATGACTGAGCTATGTTGCAAAGAATCCATAAAGAAGTATGTATTCAGTGGGGTTTAAAAACAAATGCACTCCACACTTTTCAGTTATTTCAATTATGAAATATATTAATATGACAATGTAAAGTATGAAAACTTTTGCATGGTAAAATACTACTCAGTGATGAATTCATACATTTCTTATTGAATGAACAACAATTTCCTCGGGCATTAGTACTTGGAGTATAAAACTCCTGAAGTTGGATGACGCAGTAAAGCAAAGTAGTGGGAAAAAAAAAAAAACTAAAATATTCCATAAATTCTTAAAAGCCCGCCGTCTATTTATGTGACAATAATATGATTTGTCTGATGCATCAATTAATGAGGTTTTCATCTAATATTAATTCATATTAAATCATGTTGTTTGAGTCGGTGCAGTTTCCACCGCAGCTCAGCCTTTGCTGTGGATCTTCAGACAAATTAAGCTATTTATACAGCATCAATATGGAATCATTAGATGCCCTTTGTGTATTGTTCTCTGTGGTCTGTAGACCACCCCTCATTTTTTCTTCTGCTTCCTTCTCTCACATGTATGCCTGTTTGGCTCGTGCTTCAGATGAGAGCAGGCTCTAAGCCCTCCACAGGCCTCTTTATGACGACAGTCGGCAAGATCTGCTGATCCCATCTCCAATGGGCCTCTGTAACCCCCCTTTGCAACATTAGGCAAAAAACGCTAAATCAAAGTGTAGAGTCAGCCCAGTGTGTGTGTTTAACATCCCCCTGCTCTTGTCACCAATGACCAGGGGCGGGCCGCCACGTGTCCTTGCCCTATCCCCCGGTGTCCTATCACTTCTTTATCTGTCCACGGGGCATGGCCGCTCTCCCAAAGACAACCACACATGCATGCTCAAGAAGGGTCTTTTTTTTTATTCATCTCAACACCCACAGAGAAAATCAGACATCCAAAATTGTTCCCCTACAGCAGCTGTTTTATTCATTGTTGCATTTGATATCCTCTTCCTCTCCCTCATTTCTATCCATTTCCTACCTGTAGTAATGATTTGCTATTTTAATTTAATTTATTTTTTTAATTAAAAACTTAATTTATGTTACAGCACATTTTCATGTAAAAGATCTAATATGAAAAACTTTGTGCTGATTTTTCCAAATTGCAAAAACTCCTCTTGTACACCTCACAGATGTTTCCAAAACTGCAGAAAACTTATGTAGGACACTGACCTGTATTTCATTGTGAACAGTAGACGAAAGAAAAAGAATACTTTTTAACTGTGAGGTTCTTGTGGGAAAACAATAACAGACAGTATGTTTATTTGCGATGAAGCTACACAGCACAAAGAAAGAGCAACCATACCGAGGGATTTTCCTGACTCCTGAGAAGGGTACAACCAATATTCCCAAACCCATGCCAGGACTTGTGATTCCACCGTATACTTTTTTCCCCCCCCCCTTCTTTATGAAGGCATGATCAAATTGAGCATGGAAGTGTGTTTCATCAGTCTGTTGGAGGGTAAAGAGAGACTTTCAAAATAATCCCTTAAGTAGATGAGAATTTTTCATGTAATGCGTTTCACAGGAGCGCGCACGGCGCTTCAAGACAGTGCAGGAAATGACAATTATGTAGAGATGCTATCTCCATGAAAGACGCAGCCTTTTTTCTCCTGCTCAATATGGCCACACATCTGATCTAACAGTGTTATTATTCAGTCTCTTGACAGGTCATATTTTGTCAAATGAAATGCTGAATTGCTTCATACTCTGCAGAGAAGCTGAAGTGATACATGTAAGTAGAATTAAATTACTCTATAGTATATTACAGCCTCAGTGGGATTGTGGCTGTTCCTCCATTTTTAATAAGCGCTTATTTCCCAGGGGGCTTTGTTGGGCACCATGGGTCAACAGTGTCCAAGAGGGCAAAGCTTGTTCACCACATTCTAGAGCCCTTTAATTGCTCGAGGTTATGTGTGCTATTATCTTCCTTTTTCTCTTTCATTATGGAGGTGCAGAGGTTCGGATTGACCCATCCTCTCAATTTTGAAAGCACTCTCTGTGTTTAGCGCACTTCAATTAAGCTTGCAGAGGAGTGCTCTGATGAGATTTATTTAATTAATTATGCTGCCTCTGTTTTGGTCAGTGCATATGTTCACTTAGTTCTTCTTCTGTTTTTTTTTTTTTTTTTTTTTACATTTTCATGATTGTCCCAGGCCCACTCTTATTTATTCTGTTGTGATAATGTTACAACTGTAACAGCAATATTTTCGGAGCTCCCAGGAGTGCTCAGTCTGACTCAAACATAATAACCCACGGCAGTGTCTGTCTGACTCTCAGCCATTCTCATTCCTTCTTGCAGCTGATGCCGTAACCCCGGCCCCTTCCCTGCAGGCTGTGCTGACGGCTGACTCTGAGCTGCACACGCACACACGCACACACACTCATATAAAAAAAAAAGAAAAGACCTGTGGACCTGCATTTGCATGGACACAAATGTTCACATGCAAACATATGCAAATATACACACGCGAATGTAAGCATTTACTTTTTTATTATTATTATTATTCCAATCTACTTTCATTTTACTTTATTGCCTGCCCCGCTGCAGGGTTATTTTAGATCAGTGGGTCTCACATGTTTCATGACAAGTGCCTCATGTAAATGCCACATTTTCGAGTGCCGCCATTTTGAAAGAAATCTTAACACGTTATCAGTTTGTGTTATTTCATAAAACCAAAAAGGATAATGTTGTCATTTGGCACTACATAATGCATTGAACGCTGCAATTTTACAATTTTACAATTTTTACTCAGAAAAAGAAGTCTAAACTGAAAAGTACCTAAAAATCAGAATTTTGAGTGGGGAAGCTGGGATTTTCTCATCATCCTTAACCTTAAAATTCAATATTTCTTTGATACATATAGAACTTAGTGATAGCAGAAGTAAATAAAACCTCATTTGCAATGCTACTAGCTTAATTTGCTAACAACAATTAGCCTAGTTGCTGAGTATATCAATCTGTAAATTCCTCAAGTTTTTAAGCTAACCTACATCTAATGACAACGGTCACTTATTTGCACTTTTGAATATTTGTAACGTGTTAAGTCTTTCATCACACTGCTATGTACCACTTTAATTAACATATTGTTAATGTTTAAAAAAAAATAGCTCCCCCCCAAAAAAGAAGAAAAATAAAAGAATACCTAGCTTTTTTGGTAAGAGTAGTTAGCCTGGTCTCTAAGCATATCAATTAACATATCCTGGTGATTTTCCAACTTGGAACTAGAATATTGTTTTGTTCAATTTAATGTCATTCCTACAGTGAAATTCTATATTCATACATCAACATAGTCATAAAAACTTGTTTTATTGGTTTATTGTTGTCCATTGTATCACAGTTATTAAGCTTGAATTTCTTGTGCTAATAGTTAAAATCATACTTTTCCCTAAATACCACTGACTTTAGCCTGGGTTCTGGGAGTTATACTTGTATGTCAGTTTTAGATTAAAGAAGGGAAGTACTGACTACCTTTTACCTTCTGGAATCAACAAAAGTCACTGCAAAGTTGTGCTAAGAGACCTGAAGTGTTGGAAATAATTCTGGTGCTCATTGTACTCCAAAGTGGCTTGTAAACATTGCTCCCTAGTTAGTGCAGAGTTGTGCCTTGTTAAGAGGATTTGATCACTTTTTTCCCCCCAATTGCACAAGCCTTTAGTTTACCTCAAAAAGAAAAGCAGACGACTGATCAATATAAACACAGGTGTTTAGAGAAAAGTCGTGGATTGATCAGTAATAGTCTCTCAAACTGGAAAATAAAGAACAAATCACAGGAAGGAAAGTGAAAAGTTAAGTAGGACACTGTCAGGGATTCCCTGGGTGCGAGTCTTGGAGAAACTGCACAGCACAAATGAAAAAGAACAGAGGAGAGCTGGTTGGGGAATTCAAAAAAGAATAATTAAAAACTCAAATCGGGTTCTTAACTGTGAGAAAGAAAGAGAGAGAGAGAGAAAGAGAGTGAGAGTGGGTTTTTTAAATCCACCAACAAGAATACACTTGGATGATAACTGCCTCAGCCGTAGGCTATTAAAATATTAACCACCGCTGTCCGAGCTGGGACTTTCCAAGCAGTACTGAGCAGTATCCTCCCCGGATGCTGGGCCTGAGAGGAAGGCTCTGCTCCTGCTCAATGCCCTGTGGGAGGCTCAGGCTTGCATGAGGAAGTGTTTTAATGTTTCTCAGATGCCTGACTTACTGAGAGAGCTTTGACAAGGCAACTATCCTGGGTGTGATTTAAAGGTGTGCACAGAGGGATCCAGGTACGGGAGCTTAGGGCCTCTTAAGCTACCGAGTGCCTTTCTGGAGGAAAAGGAGTAAACCCAAAAAAAAAAAAAAAGTTAAAGGAAAAAAAAAACATTCCCTTGATGGAGAGCAGAAGTGTGTCCCTTAAGTTTGACTCGATTTTATGAGATGAAACAATTGCCATGACGTGCTGCTGCTTGAAAAGCTTCACGTAGCAGCTGAATTTGAAAAGTATATGAGTCTAAGGTACTGTGGTTTACTCCAAATTATAGCAAACAAGTCTTGATGCAGCACCTTGAAAAAGTATTGACGTCTCTAGAACTTTTCCGCACTTTGGGATTTTATGTGTTACACAAACACAATTCTTTTTCAACAGGCTTTCTTCCACATTCACCACTTATTTAGCTCTAGCCGTCGTTCAATCAGCTCTGACCAGCTTCCTGGTTCCTGCTGAAGAAAAGCATCAACACAACAACAATGCTTTCAAGAATGAAGCGAGTCTCACTGCAGAGGTGATGAGTTCAAATCAGTAGACAGTGTTGGTTTTACACTCCTTGCATGTCAACGCAAATTTAAAATTTTGTTCTCATTTGACCAGAGCAGCTCAATTTAACATGTTTGCTGCTTCGCAAAACACCACCTGTACCAAACCACTAATGTTGCTTTGTTCAACAATAACGTTCTCACTGCCGCTCAGAGAGCGGTTGGGAGATATCTTCTTGGTGGTTCTTGGTCGTTCTTTGAATAGCTTACACAGCTGATTGCTATCTTGACAAAAGATTACCCCAACCTGTGGATTTGTGAGTTACCACAGGTAATTTAGCTGCTTCTCTGATCACTGGTCAACAGCCAAAAAATATTGTCTGGGTTTTTTTATCTGTTTTAGGGTAATTTTGATGTGCTGAATCCAAAAATCACATTGGTTTTGCTCAATCAGGTCAACTTTCTGAACCAAGGATGCAACAAGTCAAAATGCATTACTTGTTCTCACATATGGATCGGTTTGCTGGGAATCTGGGATCAATGAGTGATGAGCAGGAGGAGAGAGTCCATCAGTACAAAAAGGAGATGGGAAATTTTGCACAATGAAAACATAATATTCAACTCACACGTGCTCACCCTTGTGTCTATTATTCAATTTACATAAATCCGACTTTGTAACATTTAATTAATACTTTCTGTTAGAAAACAAATTTTCTTCTCCTAAAACCTTTTTTGGATGAGAAATATTAACGGAAAGGATTTGATAATGGCACAAAAATGTAATCAATTTGGTCAGAAGATTGGATTTCTTTAAATCACATTAGAATAAAAACTTGACCTAATTGAGAAAAATGGATGTCATTTTTGGATTCAGTGGTGCAAAATAGTCTTAATTCATCTACATAAACATAGACAACTTCCAAAAAATATTTTTTTCGTAACCCAGTGTAATTACTCCTCTTGTTCTGTGCAGAAACTTGAACGCCACATTATTTTCATTCTGATTCACAATAATGGCACGTGTGACAAAATATCAAAAGTTCAAAGGGAGTAAATCATTTTGGATGTGTTTTTCTTTGTGATTTACTCCAACTAGAGATTCCCATTAACATTTTGTTACTTGTTCTCATTACAGTTATAATGCAAAAGGAAATTGAGTGTACATGTAAAATCATTTAGTGGGATTTTGTTTAAAGAGAATGTGTGGACAGATTCACCCTCTTATCTCAAATATTGCAGTTGTAAAGGCTTTATTGACTCCAACAGATATCAGCAGTTATTTCTCTGAGTTTGCTTTCTGCTTTCTGCCAAATATGAACTGGCAGATTATTAAAAAGACAAGTGGTCTCTTTGATATCAAGACAAAATGAAAGTGTCTATTTTTAGCAGCTATAAAGGCTTGCCAGTTTTGTTCAGGTGAAATTTCTGCACAAGAAAAAAAAAAAAAAATAATAATTCCTGCTCATGTGCTCGCTCGCAGCAAGAAAGTCACGGATTGAGACATGGCGATGCGTCGGGAAAGTTGGTGATTATTCAGAGTGGCAGCTTCTTTGAATATTTTATAAGGTTACAGAATCGTGGCATGTATCATGGCATTGACTTAAATTGTGAAAGTAGCCTGAAGTTCACGGAAAGGGTGAAGCCTCTCATCTTTTATTCCCCAAACTGCACACAGTGCGTCTCTGTCTGCCTCACTCATTTCCTACTGTCCTGCCTTTTCCTTCTCATTTTTGACGTCCAGCCATTATTTCCTGGGGTGCAACTCCCACTCCAACGCTTCCCTCTTGTCTCCCTCCTCCACACACCCCGTTCGCTCCTGTGTTGTCTCAAGCCCCACGTCCATCTACCCCACAACACCCCCCACACTTCTCCCAGCACTGTCCCGTCTCTCCCTGGAATCAGGAGCCTGGCTCTCTGGCAGGCAGATGGGACAGATGAGGATGGCGGGGATTGGCTAATCCCTAATCTGCTGTCTCCTTGCCATTCTGGACCACAGAGGAGAGGAGAGAGAGGGAGAGGCTGATGGAGCCAGCTAGATGGAGCCAGCTGTCAGATGGAGAGTCTTTCATGGTCCTGCGCACACAACAGCTGCACAGGGCCCGCCTGCACGGCTCTGCATTATTAAGCATCTTTTTAGTTGGTTCCAGATGCAGACCTAGCTGTGTTTACCCAGGCTTTGTGTTTTCTTGCACGTCCCCCCAACACTCCCCCTCTTCCTCTTTCCACCTTCCTCTTACTTTTTCACTGTCCCATCATTTCTTAACTCCTCGCGTTTCTCCAAAATAACTCAAAGTCCTGACTTTGTTTGACAGTAGTGTAATATTCAAGCATGTGACCTGCACATGTAGCACTTTAATAACTCATTCTAATTATGTGTTTCCTTCCCGGAGCTGCTGGCAGTCGGTATTTGAATCATTTAAACACATGTGGGGTTTTTTTTCTGGGTCGAAACAATTTCCTTCGTATTGGAAAGAAATGAAAGCTAAGACGTGTCATGACCATAAAACATGCCTCCTAATGATTTCAATGATATCTAATGACATTATATAAAAGGGAAATCTTTTCTTTCAAACACATGTTGTAATGGAAGAGAGGTAAAATGTAATTACAACATAATGAAATGTTTCATTGCTGTAATTACATGCTGTTTAACGTGCCTCTCTCCGTGCTATTGTCTGCATATAGAATGTGCAAACAGGCAAATTTGTTTAAACATAAACGCACACACACACTCGCTCACGCCCATGCATGCACACGCACGCATACATATTACATCAAGCCAACATACACATATTCGCATGGCAACCTTTAGCAAAAGCCAGCTTTGAGAGGGCTAATCTGTGCCTCGGTGTCGTCTCTTGTCAAGTTCAAGAGGGTTAACAAATCTTTACCTCCAGAACAGCCCTTCTCTTCCCCCTTTCATGTCCACATTTGTTCACTGTATGTCCAAAAATCTACAGAGGCCCGTCCCGACTCAGTTGGGATTGGTTTAGCTGAAGAGCTGGAGGCTTTTCAGTTGCTGGCATCTGTTGTTCTTCTTCCCAGAGCTGCTGGCAGTCAGTTAATGGCCATGCTTGGGACCCAGAGAGAGAGAACAGTGGCTGATTTCCCCATTGCCATCGCACCAATCCCGGCACACCACCAACTGCAGATGAGCCACCAGCAGCTAAAAACATTCAGGCTAATGCTCCGCTTCTCTGAGAGTTTGGGGCAGATGTTCCTCACTTTTTTTTTTTTTTTTCTGTATGTGTGTGTGCGCGTGCGCGAGTGTGTGTGTGTGTCTTTTTGTGCATAGCTTAACACTCTTGAGTTAGTCTTTTGATGCAGGGTACAGAACTGTGCTTACAGGTTTTATCTTTTTGGTTGAACTGATTAAAACAGCCACATTGTAAAAAATATGTATATTTAACATTTGAAATATTTATAACACACATCCATTCCTCCATTGTTTATACCTGCTTATCATGGAGGGCTCTCAGGGGAGGCTGTTCCTTTCTTCAGTGGTCATTGAACAGAAGGCTGCGTTCGCCCCAGACAGGTCGCCAGTCTATCACAGGCTGGCAATAAAGAGACAGGACAAACAACCATTCACACACGCTCACTTCTAAGAGAAATTTAAGGATGACTAATTAACCTAACATGCATGTTTTTGGACTGAGGGGCGGAACCAGAGTACCTGACTAGAACCCACACTTTGCTGCCATGCACCAGCATGCAACCTTACCACGTTGTTTCTCCTGTGCAGGTCACACAGAAATATGGTGAAGAAGGTGCTCAGGTCAGGTGAGTAAATGTGAAATTCTATATGCAGTGAAAAACTGTATATTATCTTGAAAACATAATTTCCACTGTGAAGCATGGTGAAGGCAGCATCATACTGAGAGGATGTTTTTTTTTTTTTCTTGTTTTTTTTCCGGACAAATGAAGTTGGTTAGAAATGATGGAAATACGTAATTCATTTAATTGGATCTATTTTCATCAATTTTGCAAAGAAAAATTGGCAAATTGAAAAAGAGGCATATTTCAGCATAATAACAGTTATAACTGGTGAAGTGAATTCAGTTCAGTTGAACTGAATTAAAGAAAGAAAAAAGATTGGCTCAGAGTGGCTTTATACAAATAGACCCCACAACATTCAAATATTATTTCTAAAAAAAAAAAAAAAAGTGAGGAAAATCAGTATTTATGCTGATATTTGTGGTTTTAACGTTCAAGCAAAAAAATATTCAAGGAGTGAAAGAACGTGTGCAAGGCACTCTATTTACAATTACTGCAAATATCTTTGAAATAAATAAATAACGCTCGCCTCCCAGGAGCACTAAGTTCAGCTTCAAATATAAGATCAACAAGTTATTCTTCTGCATTTTATTCCTGTGACCAATACATAGTTAATCTCGACTTAGTGTGGATCATGCATCTTATTATTATTACAGACACTCTGAGCTCAATCCTCAGCATCTGCATAATACTGAAAGAGCTTGCTACAGTTTAATCAGTATCTTGTTACTCTGGAGAGTTGGGCTGGATATGTTATCACTAAGGAGGAAGTTCAAATGAAGCTCAATAAATAAATTAATGCCTTGACGATTAGCTGTCACATAAGAAATTAAAATGACTTCAAATTATTCATTTTCAAACAGGTGCAGCCAAAGAAGGCTGTGATTGTTGTAGTAATTGTCAAAATCAAACATTTTGTTTTGATGAACCCTCCATATGCTTCTCCCATGAAAAATTCAGGAGATCTTGAATTCCTTCTAAAGTTATTGTTGCCTTTTGTTTCAGTCCTGCTCAGGCCTTTATTCTCTTCTTCTTCTCCACCTCCCTCTCAGCGTTTTGAGGTCTTAACAAAAACGCCACGACAAAACTGTGTTTAAAACTCAATCACATTCTTTTAGCAAATTATTAATTGTGACTGTCATAGTAGCGGCGTCCTCCTGACAATCACACGACCGCCTCAGAAAAATACACTTGACAGCTCAGGACCCCAAATCCCACAATGAATTCGTCCTTGACACATCCTTAATGACGATCATCTTGATGATTGTAAATACATTATCATATCAGATCACGTCTGTGTTGCAATCATCACCTCCATTTCCTTTTAATTAAACAGCAAAGCTGACACCACATCTGTCAAAAAGGAAGTGAGACTTCTTGAAATCGGTGTGAACTTTTTCTTTTTTCTCATTTCTGCTCCAAAGCAAACAAAAGAAAGGGAAATGGCTTTGAAAATAACACGCTCTATCAGTGCCTGTCGTCTCCTTGCCCTCTTTGCCTTTCTTCCTTTTACCCCCCTTTCTCCCTCCACCCCAACCACCACTACCACCTCTTTCTTTTTCTCTCCCTCACACACTCTTACCACTTCTCCATCTCTTCCCCTTTCTCTCACCACTTGAAAGGCAGGGTAATGAGACAGCTAGAGAGCAAAGCAAGGTGTCCGCAAAGCATCAGTTGTGCATAGGAGAAGTGAAAATTTACTGCAAATGAGACAATGCCCGTAAATTCATTTTTATTCAGATTACTGTCATCATACATTACGGCTCTCCCTTGTAAACATTTGGCCTCGGTTTTTGTGACGAGGTGTCATTATATTTGCCAGATTACGTTATTAAGCTATTAACACGTCAAGCACGGCGGGCAACAATACAGGGGCACGCTTAAACAAGCTGAAGAGAATGGAGGAGGTGTCACTGGCTTGACATATGAAGGCACTTTAATAGCTTCTGCTCTGAAGACAGAAGAGTGAAATTAAATAGACAGCTTTCATGCCGGGAATGGAGAGCGCTATTCGCAAGTGCTTCAGAGAGCTGACTTAACCATCTTTACGTGGTGATTATTTAACGCGCCTGCAAATAAAATGTTGCAATTTAGGTCTGCAGAAAACATATTTCCTCGCACGTGTGTGTTTTATTGCTCATATTTACTGGTTATTGGTGTCGTTATGAAAAAGAGGCCTGTTTGAATTAGGAGGCCCCAGAAAGAGAGAGAGAGAAAAAAAACATATCCTCCTCTTAAATCATACGCAGACTAACAGTAAAATCTTGAAATTAATTTATTTAGTTTTATTGACCTTTTATGAAACATTAAGCCTCGAATCCGCCCTTTTCTAGGCAGATTTGTCCAATAAGTATCACTGTTAAACTGCAAATGTTAAAATCCTGCCATTCACATCAAAATAAACATAAAAATATTCAAATGTTTTGCTTTCTACTGATTATATTTCAGCTGGAGATACCTCTAAATAGTCTAGAGACGTCAAGGCTAACATTTGTATGCAGTTTGTCTAAAAGCGAAAGTTTTTGTCGACATCTGAAAGTACGTTTTAAACATTTAGAGGTCTAAATTTAGATTTATTTTGAACAATATTGCTGAGCATAAATAAATGAGTGGATTTAAAAGACCTCAATTACTGTTGGATGAGTCACACCAACACATTTCTAAGGATATGCAAATAATATATTATAAGTTCAGTACTTTTCATGTAATAAGATAATTAGTTTTTTTTTTTTAATGAAAACAACATTTCTAGTGATATAGAAAAAGTGTTTTGTTGTCAGTGTTCTACAGAACTGTAGATATGAAATGTGTGTTTCTGTCTCCCAGTACTGTACAAATGTGTCAATATGATTTGATTACATCATATATACTATCTATCCATTTTCTAACACCCTTGTCCCCAGTGGAGTCAGCAGGGCTGCTGGTGCCTATCTCCAGCTAACGTTCCAGGCGAGAGGCAGGGTACACCCTGGACAGGTCACAACACAGAGACAGACAGGACTAACAACCATGCACACACACACTTACACCTAGGGAGAATTTAAAGAGCCCAATTAACCTAACAGTCATGTTTTTGGACTGTGGGAGGAAGCCGGAGTACCTGGAGAGAACCCACACATGCAGGAAGAACATGCAAACTCCACGCAGAAAGAGCCCGGGCCGGGAATAATTGAACCCAGGACCTTCTTGCTGCAAGGCAACAGCTCTACCAACTTTCATACATAGTATGTACATCTAAATCTGAAATTATTAGCTCTTACACAAAAAGCCCCCCCACCCCCCAAAAAAAATAGTATTACTGCAATTTTACAACTACAGCAAAGGACAAAATTAGCTCATTTAAAATACATTAAATGAAGCTGTCTTTAATTTTTTAGTTTAGGGTTTTATTTTTTTTTTCATGTACTCACATGAATTATGTATTCTTTAGGATGTTTTTTTAAGATATATCAATATCCCACGTAAATGTCTAAACTTTAGACACCTTTGTTATCTAAATGTAAATAAAATGTTTATACCAGATTCAGAGTTACATATAAACTCATTACTCCTCATATCTAAATGAAGTCTACATGCTGCCTCAACACTCCAGTCAGGTCTGTTGCTAAGTAGGTGAAATATAACAGTTGCACTCTTCAGTTACAAAAGCCTTTAAAATATATTACCTTTTACGGCTTTGTGAAGAAAAAAAAGTACACTAAAGCCCAAAAGATTTGATGTGATGTGAATCAAGTTTCACAGATTCACATCAACTTTCTCAAAATATTGTGATTTCTATGTAGATTTTGGATTACACTTTGTTGTAAACATTCTCAGTTTACAATTTCAGAACAGAAAACTTAAACAAAAGAATGACTTAGTTTTAAAGAAGCTTAGAAAATTAGCAAGAATCAAATCCTATTCAAATGTAAAATACAAACCACACATTTATATACTCCTAACAGGCAGAACAGGTCAGTCAGGAGGGACTGCTTTTAGTCAGACGACCTTTTTGATGACGGTTCATATCTGGAATACTGTTCCAGTGGAGTTCATGTATCATAACACTTACTTTTTTTAAAATAAATTCACAAAAATGGTTGAGGGATGGCCAAGTGTGTGATCATTTGCTCTGAAATTATACTATATTTGTTTTCTATTTTATGTTCATTGTATATTAATGTATGGCAAGTACTGTGTTTTAATGACTGCAGAGCTCATGTCACCTGTTCCAGAGACTATGGCTGAAAACTAACCCATTTGGCTAAACTGGCATATTTACAGAATTATTTTTTATTAACGCACACTCTCTTTGTGTATTTTAAACAAATAAACAAACATATATGTGCAAAGGTTTTGATAAACTCAGATGAGGTTACCTTGAAAAAAACAAAAACTAAGCAAGAAAATATTAAATAAATACCAATTTTAAAACTGCTTATTGAGAAATTATCCTCAATGAAATAATCCTGTTAACTTTCTTGAAAAGTATTATTGTTTTTTTTTTTTACAAATTAGGTTTTATGTCAAAACTTTTGACCTGTAATGCCCTATTGTCACCAAAAACAGACCATAAGTAAAACCTGATGCATTAAGTAAAGCAAATTGTTGTGAAACCTAATGAGCATAGATAAACAAAATTTAAACAGAAGAGTGAAAAGGAAGCAGCAGACTCTAACCTATGGATTTTTTACACACTCTGATAGAAAGGTTATCACTTACTCAAATATTTGTTGGGTGATACTCTTTTGATGAGGTTCTCCCCTTGAGGTATCTGAGATCTGGAATAGATTTCTTAAAAATGCCATTTTTCCTTTCTTTTTTTTTCTTACATTTAAGAATCAAATTTAAACCAAACTGTGATACCTGTAGTCAAACTCAAACTTGAGACAACTGAGTAAAAGTGTGTAAAGTGTAAATGTTATCTGCATTGAGGTCCACTTAGTTGCACAGATATTCTTCCTGATGTTCAAAATAAAAAGCAACTAATTCAAAGACAAAACTAACAATAAAGTTTCTCTTTGTGTGCTGTGTGTTGGCCTGAACTTTGAATTTCCATAAAATCTTCTCAATAAAAAAAAAAAAAAGTCAGCATTATGAAACAAACAGAAACAGGGGTCCCACTGGTGACATGAGGAGGCTGCACATGGACAGCCAAGTCAGCGGTTTTGAGTGGATAAATCCGTGGTAACCTATTGAAACGGTTCAACCACAGCCAAAATCAGTTGCAGCAGCCAACGCCGCCAGAGCTTCCCCTCCGCTCAAGCCAGCACAACAGCTTAGCAGTCTTAACACAGAATCCACCACTTATCATCATCGGCATCCAGCGCCACAACACTCCACCATGAAGAGGCTTGAGTTAAGCCGGTTAAAATAACACAAGACAATACATCAACAACAGCTTCCTCTTTCCCCCTTTTGATGCCTGCTTAATTTGAATGGTACAATGGGTTGAATCCTGTTCTGGTGCTCGACCAAAGGACCACAGAGCTCTGTCCATCTCTCCTTCACATCAGAGGCTGCCGGAGGAGCGGGGGGCCCCCTGATACTGTGTGGGGTTGACTGATAAAGGCCTTATTTCAGGGTCTTCCAGAGAGGGGGCCGGATTCTAGTCCCCAGCAGGGACGGCGCGGGCCGCGCCGGTTAAGGCAGACGTTGGAAACTGCAGCTAGAGCTCAAACCCAGAGAGGGGAGGGAGGGATGAAGAAAGTAAAGGAGAAAGTGGAAGAGACCGAGTGAAAGAGAGAGTTGTTGACTGATAATGGATGCTACCTGGAGAGATCCCCATGCATATGACACCTTTAAGCTATAAATTGGGGAGTTTAAAAGTTCAATCTTCTCACTTTTTCCTTTTGTTTTGGGACGATTTAAACGCTGTCTCGTGGTATTTGACTTCTCTTCCAGGCGTTGACACATGACTGAGGTCCCATTACCGCGAGCCCTGTTTGTTACTGAGGCAAACGATACCCATTGACCGGCACGGGCCCTCTGAAGCATTTTACCTTGCGTTCATCCAGGACTTGACATGACCTTTGAACCTGTGGAGCACAGCTGTCAAATGTCTCCACTGTCATTCCCTTCGGAGATCCTCTGATTCCTCACAAGATATCACACACTCTCTGTGTCTATAGATGGCTGCAGAGAAATTGTTTTTATCGCATCTGTTGCATGGAAATAAAACACTTATATACCTGTAAATTTGCTCATTTCTTATTCACATTGAATTTAGAAATATAAAATAAATTAACAGGGGTATGAATATATTTTTTTTTCCTTTTCATAGTTCAATTTGGAAGAGTAAGAGACCATTAATATGATGACTCTATAAACAAGAATAAGTGTATGGAAGAGAAAATTGGAAATCTGTTTAAAAAAAGACAAGTGAAGAGATCCAAATGTGGTTTTAGAATATAAATGTTTCTAATGCAGAAGAGGCAAAACATTAACAAATTCTGAACAATTTTCTGGAACCTGCCTTCTCCTAAAATCTGCATCTGCATTGTTGTCTTCCGCCTCTCCGGCCTGCTTGGCTTGGATACGGCGAGGAGCGTGTTTTTATGCGAATCCCACCATATCCAGGCCTGCGAATTCACTGTGACAGGAGCACCACCAACTGGCCAAAACACGCTTCACCATTAAGTTACCTGGGTTTCTCTGCTCCTCTGATGTGCACTGAAAGATTAGTCACATGCATCCAGTTGCAACCTCCACATTTAAACAGTCTTGATTTATTCTTAGTGTGATCTGAAAAACAAGCAAGATTTTTTTTTCCTTTTTTTTTTTTTTCCTCCACCTCAAAACCCCCTCGGAGAGGTTGACTTCATGGTATCCATCATCATGCATCTTTAATGACGTCAGGCCAGGAGCATGGGGTAAAATCACAGTAGTGGCCTGAGGCTAAAACCAGCTAAAATGAGGTTCCTCTTACTCCTTCCCACGCAGAGAGAGCTGCGCGCAGGCCGAGAGGGAGGGTACATCGCGCCCATCGATCGCTGAAGCTGGCGGCCACTCGATGGGGTGATGGATAAATTTTTTCCCAAAAAAAAAAAAAAAAAAGAAAGTCAGAGTTGGAAAGCCATAGACAGAGATGTGACAAACGATGGATGCCTTGATTTATGGGTCTTTCTGCAGGACTGGAAAAAGGACAATCTCCCCTCACCCAATTTGATTCAACTGTAAAGGGTCTTTGGAGACTCACGACACAAAGCCTAAAAAGTAGAGAAACTTCCCTTTATTTACAGCACGTCACAAACAGGAGTAACGTAAAACATTGTCACATAGATCTCGACAATGTCTTCAACTATAATTCTATTAGTAAAGAAAAAAAGAGGATTGTTTTTACATTAAAAGGATGGGAAGTAGACTTGAGTTGAAATCAATTACACACAATAACCCTCAAACAAACAAGTCAAATATAGCTCAGGGCCAAAACACATTTTATGTCACAGAGAACTAAAACAAAAGAGCGAGCAATAAAAGATCTCCCACATTTTAACAGCATACAGTAATTTTGGAGCTATTTCCTGTAAAACGTCGCAATAGTCTGAGCGTGGCTTGGAAACATCTTTCAGTTGCCGAGCCCCCAGCCTTGACCCCGGGGGTCAAAGTCAGTCAGGCTCTTCCTGTCTGTGGCTTTTCCCAGGATCCCCTGCCTGTCGGCATGTCAGCACCTCTCCTGTCTCCTCACCAACTCAGGATGTTGCTTTTGCCTTCCAAGAGTTTCCTGAAACCGGAGGAAAAAAAAAAAAAAAAAGATCGGTTTCCATGTAGGGGTCACTTGGTGTGAAAAAAAGAAAAGCCATTAAATGTTGCTGTTTTGTATATTTGACTCAATTTTGCAAACTCGCTGCCCTTTGACTCGTTCCTATTTGTGGAAGTGAGGATGTGTTAGCCTGTAGGGAATGGAAAGTGAGCAGAAAGAATGGTTTTTGTACAAGGGGTAAACATGGGATGCATTTTGCTATATTTTGTTTATTTCACTTTAGTTGTTTTTGAATGTGTGATATATATCACAAATTATAGTTTCAGGAAAAA
This sequence comes from Girardinus metallicus, assembly GCA_903067095.1. NCBI lineage: Eukaryota > Metazoa > Chordata > Actinopteri > Cyprinodontiformes > Poeciliidae > Girardinus > Girardinus metallicus. The sequence continues at coordinate 50,296 of CAEGAE010013574.1, read as the reverse complement.
AAAAATAAAAAATTGTGCAAAACTAATGCTCTAAACTGAACAAGTGCTCTGTTGCTGAAATCTTTTTTTTTTTTTCTTTTTTTTGTAGAATCAAAAATAATGAAAGTTGACACTGAAATGGGGTCATGACCTGATTAGAGGGCATTATGGACAATTAATAGTTATGTTGCTAAAAACAGTGGTGACTGTAAATGGGACACGTCATTAAAACGACACATAGGTGCCTCACTCTGCTTCTTTCTCCAGGTGCTGAAATGGAAGAATGAGGGCTAAGTGACAAGGTTGCACCCCTGGCAACAGACGTCCTGATTACTTTTTTGTCTCAAGCCTCACAGCAGCGCCCGAATTGACAAGGCACGACTTCAAGCCCATGCACTCAATCGAAAGCCGTGTTTGTGATGCAGAAGTTGGCTACATACACCTTTGTCTAAGTTTGATATTAAGTCTGTCATGGATGCTAAAAAATTCCTCTTGGCCCCTGCAGTATACCCATAACTCTTATTCCCTTGTTGAGCAGCCCAAAGAGTATGTGTGTATAAATGGAAGGCCTGTCATTTCACATTCATTAAAAGTGAAGTTCCAAAATTAATAATGTAAAAATATGGGTTTTAATTAGTCTTCTATTCTGCCCAATGTACTTAAATTGGATCATCGGGTCCCTGTTGCCCTTTCACTTAATAAAGAATTAGCCTGTGATGTTCTTAGCTTGACAGGTAGGATAAAGTGGAGAAAATCACTGCTGTTATATAAAGGATATATCCGTTTGTACGTAATTTGCAGCTTAGTCAATTTGACAGTGGGGGGAGGTTCCCAGCTATGGATCCAGAGCAGGTTTTCTATTTAATGCATTTCTATCATGTTATGGCGTGACCACACCATTGCCTTGCATCGTTCAGCTCTGTCGCATAATTAATGACATTAATCCAATTTGATTGGATATCTGCTTCACTTTAGTAGGGGTATTATTTCAGCACCTATGCTGACAATGTTACTGCTTAGTCAGATTTATGCTGTAATTTTGCATTATTTAAAATTGATGTTTCTTTTTCTTAATGTTATAAACTTTGTTAGAGCTGACAATTAATTTTAGATTATATCACAGTTTAATAGTTATTTGTGACACTGTATGAGCATTTTATTCTCTGGGCATCTGTGCTTTGAACTTGTAGAGATAAAGAAGCAGCTTTCTCTCATGATCGTCCAAAGCTCAGAGCTTGTTCTATCTAAAAGGTTAAATAGAGGGGTTTAAAAAGAGGCTTTAGTTGAAAGCATATGGCATCCATGAGTGATCCTTTACATTCGGTGGCAATATAGCGGTGTTTGTGTGGTGGGCGAGTGGGTGTTGTCGTGCTATTCTCAGGCAACGAGCCCAGACAGCCCTCTCCTCTCGCTCACTCACTCCCTCGCGCGGGACAGGCACAGCTGTCAGATCAAAATCAATCGCATTTTAAAGGACGTGCGAGCTAAATATTTCATTCTTGCCTTGGGAACCAATTAAGTGCTACATATGAAGTCAGAAGGACTGGTTGAGCCGGAGTCGTACTGGTGCGTACCAGCTGCTCATTGCTTACTCCAACCCCCCCTCCCACGGCCCACCCTTTCCTCTTTACTCCATGCAAATGTGTCAGTGTGAACGTTCGAGTTCAATTACCTAGTGATGTTTTAAAAATGCACCAAAGCCAGACTGGCAGTCCGGAATTGGAGGGGATCCACCCCAGGTATGTTGTTTATTTAGTTGTTGTCTGTTGTGCTGGCTGTAACCCATTTGCCCTGATTGCAGATGTAAAGGATCGCAGCAATAGGAGGAACTGGGGGCCCTTCAAAGTGCCATGTGTCAGAAAACACCTCGCGCCGGATGGCAGGGACAACTGGCATCCATTCCTCAAATCATGACCCCTGCCTCCATCTCCTATTGCAGTAAATAACTAGTCTCGAAAATAAACTTATTTTCAAACTTAATCTTATGAAGTTTTTTTTTCTTTTTTTTCTTCTAATATTTATTACAGTTTTATTTATTTTATTTTATTTTATTTTATTTTATTTTTTCAGAAATGCTCCCTGGTAATTGGATCAAGGCATTTTTTTATATAATAATCTGTCCTGACTGATTATTAGCAGGAAAACCAAAATGTAAAAAAACAAAAAAAAAAAAACAAAACTGATCCCTACCAGGTCATGTTGACAATCAAACTCTTCAGTGTGGACAGTGTTGTGTGAAGAAAACTCAAAGTGAGCTGCTTTCATTGTCAAAATAAATACAGAGGAAGCACAGAGATCAATTTACCCATTTAAAAGTAAACTGGAAGAGGCAAAGGAAATTGAGAGAGGAAGACTTAAAGCAGATAACAGGAAGGCTGAATGCAGTGCAGGTAAGGTGCTCTGTTTTATCTGTTTTAGCTTTCAACCTTTATTATAAATTTCAGATGTTCTTTCTTAAAATGTTGTTGCAATATTTATTTTCACAATATTCATTACTGATGATAAAGGGCAATAAAAAGGTGTTTGCAAATCCGTCACAGTTTTTGTATAAAAATATATCTCTGTTAATATTTAGAGCATCACAAACACAGCTATGAGAATTAGTCTTGATCTGATTTGAAAGAACAGCATTTATTGGTGAGTTCATGGAACCAAACATGAAAAAAAAGTCTAATATTTTCTCGGATTTACAGACATCTTTAAATAGAGCTTATTATGATTATTACAGGGTGACTGATCTATTTTCATGACAATATGTTTTTAGAATACTGATAGATAACAAAGTAATTGTTCAACATTTTTCATCCGTGTTCCATTCATGAAACAAGATGGATTTGTAAATATTGGCAACTTTTAACAAACCTCAGGGCTCAGCAAGCATCTTCTCTGGATATTTACACAAAGACTGCCATTTTTCTAATGCTAGCCATGTCAACCATGCTAATAGCCAACGTAGGATGCAAAAGTCAATCTCTGTTTTTCTTGTACAGAATTAATAATAATGATCACAAACTAAAAAAATCTGAATATTATATTATTACAGAAAATCTAAGTCATCAAGAACTGGTGTTGGCAAGATTAAATCTTTACAAAAATTATATTGGAAACTGGCCACAGAATTCTGATTGATACATTTTTGTATGTATCATTGCATTTTTTTGTATCAATTGAATCCATTTTCACAAGGACCCAACTGGATTTGGAGACTTTGGAATCTTCTTGGTTCCCTCAAAAGTCATTTGAAAACTCTGCACAAACATTTTGTGTTCATTTTGTTGACCCCTCTTCTAAACTAAATAATTTTTGACAGCTTTAAGCACTCATATTTTGAATGTTTCTTTTACATTTTTTACAGTTCTTAAAGAGAATTCAGGAATGACAGATCAAAGCTTTACAAACTATGAAGATAAGAAATAGGCAAAATAATGTTATTGGTATGTCTCATTCAATCGGCTCATTCCTACACGGAACATGCTAGTTTTGGAAATGTTCATAAGTTTTATGAAATCTTAGAGTTAAAGTAAGGATCTTCCTTCTCCAGGATTTTAAATGGTTACAACTATTTTTGTACTTATAGTTGCCCTAACCACACTAATTGTTAACAGAAAAACACTCAAAGAGAAGGTTAGAGTAAAGGACTGTGTAAACTGAAGGTGTGCATGTGAGTGAAAAGGGCTGGCAGCCAACGTGGACTTTCTGAGAGAGCTAAAAGGAAAAAAAATAAAATAAAGTGAGGAAAAACAAAAGCTGAAAGTAGAACAGAGAAATAAAGCCAACGAGTTAAAGTGAGAGACAGTGCAAAAAGGAAATGGTGCAAAAGAGAGTGTGAGAAGAGGAAAAAGTAGAAGAGAAAGAGAGAAAGAGACAGGGAGGGAGTATGATTGATAATGGTGCTGACAGAACCCCTCTGGCCATGCTCTCTGTGGCAGTTTGGGGAGACAGGGCCTCCCCGCGTGAGACCGAGCTGCCCCTCGCCACTGTCCCGGCACACACTCCACATCTGGTGGGATCGCCCACGCTAGGTCAGGGGTCATGGCACCATGGGGGCTACTTTCGGACTCGCATCCCCAGAATGCTTGGAGAAAAACACAAGGCCTGTCAGGGTCCCTGCAATAATCAGCGTTTAAAAAGTACAAGCAGGAACCTAATCACGCCTCAGGATTTTTTTCCTCTTCTTTTTTTTTTTTTTTGCTTTCACTGACCTGGGAAACGGAGAGGAGAAATAATAGAACAGAAAAAAAAAACTGTATTTTAACTAAACTAAGATGACAAAAGCTCTGGTAGAAGGTAAGCAGAGATTAATGTGCTGATGTGAAGCGTGTGTCCTCTTTGTGCGTGTGTGTGCGCTCACGTTTTTTCTCTATGTGTGTGCATTACTGCCCGTGTGCGAGAAGACAACACTGATGAATTAGGGATAAATAATGAAGTAGCTCGGGGACTGATTTGTGATAGCAAGAGGCCCCATCAACAGAGAACACTAATACTTTTGAATGCTATGCCGTTTGATGTTGATCAAGTTCAACTCGGCTGACAGGGCTGAGAAGACTGTGGGGAGCACAGGGACCATACGAGAGAACCTACTCAGACAGGTGAAAAAGGAGAGGGACAATACCACTCAGACACACTCACACAGGCATAAAAAAAAACACACCCCAAACCACACCCCTACACACACACACATCCACACACACAAATCCACGCCATCATTTGTAATGTACAGGTATTTAAAACTTGTATTTTGAAATAATAAAAAAAAGGTTTATGCACTTGCATACTCAAAAGTGCTTTGTTTTCATAATAGGCTTGCAATGACCTGTAAGGGTGTTCATTTTTTTATATAATCGGAAACATCAAAGTATTTTACAGGGATATTATGTGAGCACAAACTTTTTTAAATGTTTTACCACAATTTGCATGCGCATCTTTTAAGCCTCTGTCTTCGTACACCCTTGTAGGACTTATTTTGTATGTAATTACAAGTTGAACATTATTGCCAAAGCAGCTCAGTTTGACTGAATGAAAAGTGTTTTTGAAAGCAGTTTTCAAGCCTTTTTTCTTAAGTCTTTAGCAGTCTTTTAGTCACAACCACTCTCACTAGCATCCCCACAGCTTCTTCTTGCCACTGCCATTCTTCATAGAGAGATGTTAGTGGTAGAGTTTGCATAGTGCTCAGGGTCATGTCCATTGTTAATTTGTATAACACTTTGCGTTCTGCATGTAGTCCAGAAAGTTACATTTTGCCTCTTGTCTGAACCTTTTCTGTGTCCCCTAAATGTCTTGCGGCAAACTTTAAACGAGACTTTTAATGTTTTCTAACCATGACTTCTTCTTGATGTTTAGTAATAAATGTCAGGCATGTGGGGTGGATATGAATCACCAATCTGAGTGGTGGATTTATCTAGCTCCTCCAGAGGTTTTTTTTTTTTTTTTCTTGTTAAATACTTTTAAAACCATAGATAATATTCCTTACATTTTACAGTAACTTGCTACATTCTGCTGAGCTATCACTTAAAGTACATTAAAGTTAAAACACAACAAAATGCAACAGAGTTCAAGGAGTATAAATACTTTTACAAGGTTCTGTATTTAAACCATTACTTTTAAATAAGAAAAGGTTAACACACCACTTGCATACTCAGAGGTATTTTTTTCCCATTACAAAGGGAGTTTTGATAATTAACTGGGTTAAATATCTCACTAACTCACATTAAACTGCATGGTGGCAAATCATTTCGCATCTATAGACATTCATGACGCGCCGCTGTTTTGCCATTGCTTTGGGCACGGGTCATTTTCAAAGTGTCACCATTTAACCAGGGGGAGGGCTGGGTCTCCATACCTCCAGCATTAGTCCATGTGGGCAGAGTTCGGGTGTGTGGAGAGCATGGCCTCATTATGAAGGAGATAAAGACCGTTAAGGCTGTTTGGTCTTGGGCCGGCTCCAGCCCCTATGGTGAAACACACCTGCTCCCCTCTTTAAAAAGCCCTGCTCCAGTTTAGCTCTTGGCCACGGACGAGTAATGACCTATCCAGGGGGCCGTAACGCCCGCTTCGTTTAGCCTGTCGTTAAGACCCAGAGTCAGCAGCATACTGCGGCACAGTACCGTGCCAAAACTCAGTACAGGGTGTCCTTGCCAAAGATCTAACATCAAGCCTACTCTGTTAGAATATGGATAACTAAGTAGTTAGCCACATTAATGAAACGGCAGAATAAATTTGGCAGGATCACTATCATCACCCATCACTTGAAGAATTTCTTTCAGACGTATTGTCAGATGGATTTGATGCTTTGATAATCCAACTGAATCATCAACATGAAAATAATTTAAAAAACAGGAAGCCCCCGTGTCTGCCAGAAGGAAGACACTCCTACAGTATCCGATTAGTAATTAGCGGACATAAAGTTACTGCTTGACGCTACTTGGTTCTTCCATTGTTTCCCTGCCTTTTTTGTTACAAAAAAGGAATTTAAGGACGCGCATGAATGCATGCACATGTGCACGCTCACACAAAGTCACGAGCAGGAAAAGCATGCATGCATGCATGCATCCGAGCACCTTTTCTGCACACATTTAAAGATTTCCCAGTTTCCCAGTTATGTTTTCATCAAAGCTTTTCTTTGGCACTACAGAGCAGCGTCAGTATGGTAATGTGTTGTGCTGCCTGGAAAGCTGTCAAAAAGCTCCCACCTTGGATGAGAGACCACGGTAATTCAACTGGGCTCCTGTCTTCTGTGTGTTCAGGTCTCCTCATTATTCCACTTTGTGGGGTAATGGCGTCTTGCACTGTTTTATCTGTCAGCTCACAGCAAACTATAGTTTTTTAGCCCTGTATATTAGATGCTAACATCAAAGGCAGCTGTCTTGACACAGGAGAGACAGGGAAAAAATTGTTGCGTAAAAAAAAAAAAAAAAAAAAATGGAAACACTCCCGGTAGGCGAAAATTGAATCTCTTTACGTCTAGGGTGATGTGTGTATTGAGAATAGATTTGCTGGTTGGCGTCTGTGTGTTTGTTCTCGAGTAAACAGCAAGGCTTGTTTGGGTGTAACTGTCAGGTATATGCCTGCGCCCTGTGTGAAAATGGGTTTGTTCGCAAAGTGGGAGTTAGAGAAAAACAGCAGCACAAATTCACTCTTGCTGTCTGATCAATGGGGATTTAAGTTACCGGTGACAACTGCACAGCAGATGTCAGGAGACACGGACCCCTTGCATATTGCAGTGATGCTAGCTGCATATTCTCAGCAGTTTTTCCTGACTTGTCTCTTTTTACCCAGCTGAACGCTTCTGAGGAGTGATTCGTACATGCAGTTAGATCATCTGAGAAAGTTTCAAGAAAAGTGCGCTTCCAAAACTAAAGTCTGACACCCCTCCAACTGAACGCACACATACACACCTCACTCCTCCTGTGCACTTCACCTCTATTTGGGCGTCTGTCCCCCTGGGTGGTGGCAGATTTGTATACAGCGTGTGTGTTTATTGCGAGTCGGTGCCTGATGAGGTAAGTTTAGAAGAAAAGATCAGTGTGTGTTTGTGTGAGTGTGTTGTGGGGGGGGTAGGGTTCTTCAGAAGACACGGGTAGAGCAAATTAAAACTCACCGCAGGAAATGAGCGCCCTTGGCACTCCTCTTCCCAAGCAGCTGCACACACCCCAACCATCATCTGCCATTTTGACACATCCACAGGGCGTAGCAGGCAGCGACAAGGGGGAAAAGAGGGGTGCCAACGCGACACCCACGGCTTCGAGCGTCGCCAGGCCACAGCCTCCAGCCAAACAGGTGTGTGACATCATGCCGCTGGTTCCTCTTCAGGGGCCCAGGGAGCAGGTCGGGGGATTGGAGCAGAAAGAAGGGGGGCACAGGAGGAAACAAAGGGAGGTTAGGTCTGTACCTGACAAGCTCATTGATAACGTTTGGGACAAGAGCCCTGAAGTCGATGGCAAATTGCCTCTAATGTCTCCCGGAGATCACGGGCCAAAGTCAGGTGCTGGGCGCTAAATGGGCTCATTAGTTATGATTTTTTTCTTTCTGTTTTTTGGGAGGGCTTTTGCAAAGAGTTTTTTTTGCTCACACAAAAAACACACACATATCATGTCAAAGATGTTGGAAGCCAGAGGGCTTTTCCAAACTTGGGACGTCATCACACTCAAGACAGGGTTATAGTTGAGCCCCAGTGTTGAGACCTTTTTCTTGTTGCACATACCAAACAGAACATATTTTTTATTTGGAGTATATCAACAGCTTATCTGGGGAACGGACAAGTTGAAATTAAAACGTTCTGAGAATCGATCTCACGCAGATGATAAATGCCATCATTTTCCTGTCATCTCGACAAATCTTTAACCAGAACAAAACTTAAGAGCAAGACAACAAATGAAATCAGCACGTACCTATTTGGAATTCTCAGCATGTCTCCTATACACACCCCTCTTCACACTTCAGTCAAATCCCCCAGCGACAGATCCTGTAACAGAGGAGAAGGAGGCTGTGAGTAGCCTGGGGGGTTCCTAAAGGCACCCGTCTGGGACCTGCTTCATAATCAGTGGACAGAGAGGATAGTGGTGGTACGGCTTCCCAGAGCCACTCACTCCCTCTGGCTGACCGAACTCTGGCAAGCACCCCAGGGCTACCTGTTAAGGTGTTCCCCTTGGTCCACTCTCTCTTCCTGGGCAAAAAACTCACATACAGTTTGCTGTCTCCACTCTAAAGTGAGCAAGACCTGGCAGGAGATTGCATGGATTGGACAGAGAGCCTACTTGTGTATTTTCATATCTTTTTTCTTGTTTTGCTTTGTATGCAAATTGATGCGTGCATACTTATGCATGTATAGACAAATTGTCTGTGTGCCAGCACATCCGCATGTGTGAGTGTATGTATGTGTTAATGCATGCACATGGTAATGCTCTCTCAGCATGCATGTAGAATTATGATGTGTGATTTCTTGTGCTGCTAGCACGAGCTACAGAGTATAATTGTTAGTTGTCAAGGAGACATTGCAAGAGAGTTGGAATTACTCACCCACATGGACGAAACCGAATGCCAAGAAACAGTCTGGACAATACATGTGTCTCTGCAGACCTCTTTGGACCTTATCAACAATAATACTTGTTAATAATGGGAAATGGCTCTAATTAGTCTGCAGTGAAACTAACTGCGGCAGTCTAATAAAAAATTATCTTCATGATAATAAAATTTAAAAGAAATCCGCGGAGACATAATGGACATTAAAGTTAAAATTAAATCAGCTGCAGTTGATTTCTTTTTTGCGCATTATGACATGTTGGACGGCCTGTGTTTTATCTGTCTGAATTGTTATTGTAGTTACTCTGGGTATACCGTATGTAACACTGGCCATGTTTCTGTTTCCATAGTCAGTTACAATATTCCCATGACTGTGCCTCGGGGTATTTCCTCTTTTCCACTGTTCTACACCACACCTCAGCTTCACCACTTCTGTTGTAGGATGCGGAAAACAGTGTAGCAGTGGGTAACTGATGAGGCAGGTTTGGAGTTACAGACTTTTTGGACTTTTGTTTTTGGGGCCCTGGCAACAGGATAATGGAGACGCTGAAGATTTTTACACAAACACTCTGGCCATTTCCAAATCTGTCTCACGTGCTCAGGCGTCCATGGTTCTCCAAGATATCTGGAGGACAGGGAAGGGTGGGCGTCGGGCTTTTGGGAGGAGGGGTGTACAAGGCGGAAAGAGCCAGGTCTGTGCTGTCTCCAGTTTGGTTTGGTCCGAGCAGAGAGCCAGCTGGCCTCATTAGGAGTTGATGGGAGGCGGGATGGCAAGAGACGTGCACATGCATGCACACATCAACAAATGTAGTGTGAAGCATGGCCTGATGCCCGTGAAAGACCCAAATGGAGAGCTACTTTTTTTTTCTTTTTTATTCTTTTCTTTTGGAGTGCATTGTGTTTTATTTTCAGGGGAGTGTGTGATGTGAGAAAACATGATCATTAGTTTATCTCTCTTCGAGGCGCTCTCTTCACCTAGCTCACCTGAGCTACTTCAGTGCGCTTCAGTGCCCATTTGAAGCACGAGCAAATCTTGAACAGGGGCAATGAGGGCTGGGTTGTATGGAGTGGAGTGGGCATAAAGGAGCGAGAGAATATGATTCATGGTAGGGTGGGTCCATCACGAGAGACGGCCGCTGACCTACAGTCTAAGGGCCATTGGACCGGAACCAAGGCCTTGTTCCGACAGAGCAAGCGTAGCGTGAGCTGTGACGGATGGCGGTGGTCTGTTTGAGAGCCCCTGAGCAGGTGTGTGAGTCGCTCACATCTGCAGGCAAGCACAGTGAACCGAGACCAAATGGCAGACGCACGGGGCCCATCGGGTACCTGTGCACTGAGACACACTAATGATTATGGATGCAGGCCTATTAACGGTCACATCTGTAAGGGAGAACAACAACCAGCGCACTGGGAGTGAGTCAGCAGTTTTCTCTTCCCACTGGAGCACAGACACGCTGGTGTCAATGTTGGGATAAAAACTCAAGTCGAAATGCTTCCTTCCCCCCCCCCCGTTCAGGTCCAAGTACACACTATAACTCAACTTGGGCTACAAGAGCTCTGGCCTATAAAAAAAAACAACCCCCTCATCCCTCAAATTTACTTGTCAAACATCAAAATTGATCCATTCCTGATGGACAAAAATGTTTCCAATCACAAGAAAAAAAAAAAAGACAGTTAAAGGAAATATGACTTCTTGTTGGAGCTCAGCAGTAAATTATCTAATGAATTCATCAACTTAAAAACAACGTTAAATATTCATTCTAAGAGTATAGGTGATAAATTAAATATTACTCATTGAGTCATTATTTAAAAATGCATAATATGATTTGCATAGTTTTATCCTGATAGAAAATAATAATGGGTAGTTGTCTTGCAGCGTCTTTCATGACGGATGAAGCTTGCATCTTTTTGTTCCCTCATCATCCCTCTATCCTTCTTGCTTCTCATTAAAGTTTTAACGGAGGCTGTTTTAATTGTCAATCCTTTGACAGGTTGATAAAAGCAACTTGACAATTAAGTTCATTGGCTTCGCTATGCATATTAATTAGGTCTTATTTGGGTTTCCATTGTTATTGGAAGGAGCACTCATGGTGTAGCAAAATGTCATCCATTAACTTCTCTCTTCTCAAAACTTAATGTAATTAAGCTTGCTATTGTATGACTACGAGAGGAGGCTCTAGAGAGAGGAACTTTTAGTATTCATTGTATAAATGAGTAATGCCATTCCTGTGACACGGCAGGAGCGCCATTTCTCCAAAATCAGCCATTCACAACTTTATTATCTGTAACAAGTGCTGCTGCCTCTTGTTTGGCTAATGAACAAAGGAAGATTTGATATCACTGTGTGATCATAAGGGAATAGTGAATGTGTGGATCTGCATGTGCAGTCCTCTGTCGCACAAAACATGTAACAGCTGTTTGTGCAGGACAACCAAAATTAATAGTGTAACATTAAAGGTTGGCTGGGGTATTTTACTTTGTGGTTCAAGTCTTGTGATCTCAACCCATTAATGTAAATTTTGCAACGGTTACACCCTGCCAAAACCGAATAAAGTAACCAGCACCCTTCTCAGCAAAAAATTTCAATGTATATTATTAGTACTTCATGTAGACATACACAAATAAGTGTAAAATTGTGAAATACTCTTTTGAATTTGCATTAGAGAAGATTAAAGAAGAGTTATTATGTGAAAGTGACCTTTTTGAGCTTTACATAATGTCATAATATTATTTCTTCATCAACAACATACCTGGAGTATTGTTTTGATTCTTTCATGCATGTCTGAAGAATCCTTGAATCTCTGCTAAATGCTTGCTCTCACAAAGCCTTTAGCAGAGAGTCTGTGAGCTCCCATCTCACAGACTAGCAGCAGCATTAATTAGTCAACCCTTGGCAGAACTGCGCTTCTGCTTAAAGTAGTAACTACTTCTCAGTCAGGCGCTCATAAGAATAGTTGTAAGTGGCATAATGGAAAAGCATTGTTATGATGACGTGCTGAAGGAGAAGTCTTGGAAATATCAGGAGCTTCTTGAGACAGAGACGTCAAAACACAAAGTCAGATTTCTTTTAAGTCATCTTTGATATATAAAGCATTTTTATAACAACATAATGTAACATAGTTATTTGATTTTACTGTAGAGTAAATAATACCACCTTTTTAAAAGCATGCATTTTTATTCAGCCCTGTCTTTCTAAGAGCCCTAAAAAATCCAGTGCATATAAAGTAGGATTCAAGTGATGTGTTTTCAACCTGCAGCTGGGTATTTTGTAATTTGTAGCCTAAATATGTGTTCTAATTACACCATTTATTTCTGGATATTCTGCACATTGCCATAATCTCAACTTCATGACTTGTGACTGTGTGATTAAATGTCATTAAATGTTTTTACATTGATTGAAATTAACTAAAATTTTACAACCACAAACTGAAGATTATAATTTTAGGAAAATGTTGTGATTTTCCTACACAAAATATTTTCATAACAAAAGTACTACAAAACAAACACAAAACATAGGCTTGTAAAACTTCTGAAATGTTAACAATGTAACACACTGATATGTGCGATGTCATGTAGTAAAAGAGAATAACAACATCAAGCAAGATTAAATAGTGAAAGAATTTAGCCCTCTGCCCTGTGTGTAGGGAAAGATGTGAGAAATGGGGCTTTAAAGTTAATGGTGTTTATGTAAAGAAGCCTATTAATGTCTGAGTATGCTTAAAAAGTTGTTGAGGACAATAGAAAAGACAAACCAAGACAGAATTTTGATATTCATATCATGGATTTTGGTAGAATGCAGCTATTTTTTTCTGAATCCGTAAAAATAAAGGCCTCTTATGATTTTGGTACTCAAGAGTTGTGTCAATTTAATGTGTCTTTCTGAGCTTTATTGTCTGTTTTAGAGCAATGTAACTATAGACTCTATTATAAAAATGCATTAATGTACTTTTTGCATGTTTGGAGCAGTGATGGTGCATAAGAAAGTTTGTATTAGACGGAAAACAAACTGACAAAGTCAAGAAGAGAGTCCCAGCGTAGAGAGGGAGGGGAAAGAAAAACGAAAGAGGCTGGATGTGGGTTGGGGGTGCTTTTAGCAGATTACCCAGTGCACCTTGCGTAACTCTGCAGGCCCACACACTCACATCAAAGTGGTACCCTCTATCTGCCCCAGGCTTAGTAGGCCCCTGTCCACCCCCCATGTCACTCCATACATCCTCCTGTTCATGTTGAATAATTGACAGTTCTGTTTTACATGCTCCGCATTTGCCAGGACATGGAAGTGTGACTCCAAACAGGGCATGACTCTGAGAGATGCTGTGCATTGGTTTGACTTCATTAGAATGTGCCCTACTAATGCTCGGCACGCACCCCGAGCCGAACACTGTTGAGCATAAATCCACAGAGGAACTGTCTGTTGAATCAGCGAGCAGGCTGTTGCAATGAACATGCATTTTTTATTTACTTTTATTTTTGCTGCGTTTAGACCAAAACTTAATTACCCACAAAGCATTGTCCACATAAAGAGTTTTCCTTCCCAAATGTGTTTTGACATCAGGTTTTATTTTCTACCGGGGCTTATGAAGGGAGCGACAACTCCCTTCATTATGCTGTTCCAGCTTCTTCTTTCAAGATTCTCTGCAGCGCCTGGTGTGCACTTACATTGTGAATCTGCTGAACTTGTTGGACGTCACTCAAGACTGCCAGAATGGCCATGCATAGCAAAGGACAATGACCACCATGGGTATGAGAGAGGGACTGGAGTGTTTGTGCCAAGGCAATCTCAAAAGTCAAATAAGCCATTATCAGTCTGTTAAGCTAGGTCTCATTTGAGGTCTCTTAATAACAGTTTGGTGAGGTCTCTATCAATGAAGCAGTAATTGCTTTTTACAACTGCTGCAGAAGAAAAAAGAAAGGAGTGGAAAAAGTATGGTTGCAACAGGGTGGCAGGATTATAATTTACAGTTCTATGCAAACAAGGAAAAAAAAACATCAAAAAGCATGCCTTTGCATGACTTTACAAAGAGTATGAAATGATTCTGTGAGAGTGTAGTTGGGTATAACCCTTAAAGTAGGGGTGTGAAAGGTCTGGCTGTTCATTTGATAGTTTACCTTGACCCCTGAAGTGTGTCGCTCATACCCTGAGGGCTTGGGCTGGCAAAACCTTTCTTATTCCCCTCTGGGAATGATAATCTCAATGTGGGCGTTTACCACGGACACCAGACACAACACCATTAGCCACAGCTCCGCGGCTGCTCATTAGGATCCTCCGATCGATACTCGCGGCCGCAAAAATCGCCAGTGCTGTGGAACCGGCTATCACTCTTCAGTTATTATTGTAAACAGCACTGACCAAGATTTAGGGCAGTATCCCACTTTTTTTTTCTTTTAGAGAAGGAAATAAGGGGGCTGGAAGGGCAAAAAAAAAGCTGAGTGACCATTGCACTTCCAAGGGTATTAAATTGAAGCACTTGTTCACAGACTTTGCACTACGTGGAGTCATCGGGCCTGCTGTAAAATTAGAAGCAGTCAGGAAGAATTACTATGTGCTTGCATCTCTGTTCACTGGGGTTTTGTGGTTCAACCGGAGAAACATTGACACATAAGAAGTTTGTTCATTGCTGTGAAAATGTCTGAGTCCTGATGTCTCCTTTATTTAGCGTCAGACACAAATGAGTGAAGTTAAGGCACAACAGCATGCTGGTGGACCTGTTCTCTGTGTATAAAAATATAAAAAATAAGGTAAACATTTTTATTTATTCTGCTTAAATTGTACCAAACGAGACTGTATTATCCCCCCCCCCCCAAGTTTCAGCTCAGCACAACAACAAAATTCAATCATTTTCCCTATTATTTTACTTTAAAATGTGAGATGTGCAGACATTAGTCACAGGAAATCGTAGATGAAAAGACAAAAAGCAAAGTCCATTGGTTTCTGGCCGAGGAGAGAATAATATTGAGGCAAAATTGTGAAAATAAGAAAAAGGGGAGATGTATTGATTTTTGGTGGAGCCGGGGAAAGAAAAGAGAGGGAATAAAGAAGTGCTCTTTGGCCGATGTGTCCAAATGATGTCTCAGGGGAGGTTCTTAATGGTAGGGGGAGGGGTGGAGGGGGTTAAGGGGGTGAGGTGGGGGTGACGGGGGCAGGTGCCTACCCTGACTAAGGCATGGAACTGCCCTTAGGCTAGGGCTAATGGTATTGGCTGAGCTTACTTTAAGCAGCTCTTTCCTAATGGCCAACTATGAGTGTGCCACAGGATAGACAGGTATTGATTGTTTCAAATGCTCTTGAGTTGACAAGAACTGAAAGTCCCTCAAGCATATACAATCTCACAGCAAATTATGTCACATGGAAAGGTGATTAAAAACAGAAGCTCGGGGCAGGCACACTCATTAAAAGTGTATATGATATTTCTCTTGTTGTCCTTGTATCTCACTCTTTGTGTTTACTTTTTTTTTTTTGCCTTCTCTCTGTCTTGCCAAAGCTCTCGTCTCTCTTGCTTTTTCGGTGTTTGTTTTCAGTTTTTCTGAGTGAGAAACGTCTGTTTATGCGGCGTGAAATTCTTCAAGCAGCGCCGTCTTCAAATCTTGTTTTCCAACATACAGCGCTGACGGTTGAACTTGCATTGCATCAGTCAAAATGATGCATGAACCGTAGTTATGCACTTCATTGCCTTATGCACACTAATTATCTTTGTATTTAAATGCTTCTTTTAAGGAACGAGTGCTGGCGCGAGGCTTCGATTCTTTCTTTTTTTAAAAAAAAGGTGCAGAATACGGGTATAAGACACAAAGAACAATGCCATATATTTGCTTTGTTGTCATGCCCCCCTCCACCTCCCCTTCTTCATACACACATACAAAAAATGCTGTGTACAAGATTTTCTCTTATTCACAAGGGGCGCTTTCTAGACTGCTTGAGGCATCTGCTTTGATTGCATAATTCCCAAGAGATGTGCAACACAAAACAAAAATACTGACTGAATTCATACTTATAATATACCGAACAAATAACATACCAGCTCCTCTCTTCAAAAACCAGCAGTTCTCTAAAGAAAAGGAATTGGAGAGTAAATTTAAAGTTGAAAGCTTAGCTCTTTTGCGGAGACTGCGAGGATGGGGGTGACAGATGAAACAAACTTCTCTCCTGGCTGGGAATGTGCGGCATCACTATAACAAATAGGCCATAGCACACACATTTATGTAGACTTTAACTCAAGTGGCACATATCAGAGGCCATTTTAAGCCCTAACTTTTGTTTATGTTACAGGAATGTTAGGTGAGGAAATGTGTTGTTATCAGAGGCGATACAGTGCCTGGCGAAATTGTCCATATCCTTTTGAATTTGTCACATCTCATAGATTTGTCTTGCAAAAGGAAACTGATATGCAAGATCAGGACAATACTAAAATAAAAATATACATATATACCATAAAAGATTAATCTAATGATACATTAGAACTTTCTACTTAGAAGAATCGAATTACAATGTCTTTGAAATGTGTATAAGAACATAAGAACATCAACCTGTTGGATGTTTTACACATTTTATTACCTTTACAAATAAATCATGATCAACTAAATTTGTCTGTTTTGACCAAAACATTTACAACAGAATCCCTTTAGTGTCAAAGTGAACACTAATTTCCACAACATAATGACAATATGTAACATAAAATTGCACGGAAATTCACCCCCTTCAATAAAGTATTTTGTAGATGCACATGTGGCTGCGAGTGTAGATGCGTCCCAGTCGGGACACTGCAGTTTTACTCCATCCTTCCTTACAAAACTGTTCAAGCTCTGTCAGGTTGAGTGGGGATCAGCTATGAACAGTTCTTTTTCAAGTCCTGCCACAACTTCTCAGTCTGATTGATGTCTAGGCTTTGAGTTGGCCACTCAACTCAAAGCCAAGTTGAGTGGCTTTGAGTTGGCCACTGAAAGCCTAGACCATCTACCTTGTTGTCTTCAGATCATTTGTGTGTAGCTTTAGCTGGATGCTTCTGGTTGTTTTCTTACTGGAAAATGAATGAAGCCGTAGTTCTCAGAAGATGGAAACAACAATTTCCATCTTCCAGTTGCCCTAAATTTTGCAGTATTCATATTTGCATCTTAGTATGCCTTTCAGGGCTACATCATGACGCTGCCACGCTATTGTGTGTTTATTGTGATGTGGAGCGTTTGGAGTCTGACAAACATAGTGTCTTGTCTGATGGCAAAAAGTTCAACTTTGTTTTCATCGGATAAAGGGCTTTCTTCCACTTGACCATAGAGTCTCAAGTCAAGCCTTGATCTGAGTTTTATCCAGTAGTGGCTTCCTCGTTCCATAAAGCTTTGAATGATGAAGAACCCAGTCAAATGTTTTGTAATGCAGCATCTCTCCCATCTCAGCTGTTGAAGCTTGTAGCTCCTTCAGTGTACTCAGTGGCGTCCTGCTGGCCTCTCTCACTAGTCTTCTTCTTGTCACTACATTTGTGAGGATCTAAGCAAGTTTACACTTATTTCTTCCATATTTCTTCAATTTCTTGATGACAGATTTAACTGGACTTCAGGGGATATTCAATGTGTTATAGATTTGTTTTATCCATCCCATGTCCTACACTTTTTAACAACTTTCTCTGATTTGCTTGAACTGTTCTCTTATCTTCATGCTGTACTGACAGCCATGGATTCTGATTAATTAGTGAATGTACCTTGCAGACACAGGTGTCTTTATACTACAATCACTTGAGACACAATGCACTCAGGTGATCTCCATTCCACTTATTGTCAGACTACAGCTTGGTTGGACCTTTGATAAATTAGGCAAATCATCATAAATTTGGCGAATATTCATGCAATAACAAAATTTTAATTTATCAGTATATTGAGGAAATCAGCTTTCACTTTGACATTAAAGATTTTTTTTTGTAAATCTTTTTGACAAAGAAGCCAAAATGTAATGATTATGACAGCAATAAGAGTAAAATAATCCAAAGGATGAATATTTATTGTTGGCAAAAAGTCTTTTCCTTTAAAGTTTTGAACATTCTCTCATGTTACAACCACAAACCACAATATATATTTTTGTCTCTAACAGCTTTGGGCATCTGCAGACTGTTTTTTTTTGTTTTGTTTTGTTTTTTGTTCATTATTATTCGAAAGCTCAGTGACATTCAATGGAAAGTATCACGTAACAGACGTTTTTGAATCTTTTTTACAGATTTCCAGTTAGATTTAGGTTCAGACATTGGCTGGGTAGTTTTGATACACATTATATGTTTTAATCTGAAACATGTAATTGCAGTTAGATGTGACTTCAAGCAGTGCTGCTTGCAGTTGAATCTCTGCAGCAGTCTCAACTCGTTTAAAGCTCCAAATAGAGCTTCGTATATAATTGTTTTGCATTTAGCTTCATCCATCTTTATATCAAACTGCCTATCTTCTCTGTGAATCCTGAAAAAGCATGATGTTGCCACAACCATGTTTCACTGTGTGTTCTATGCAATGTGAAGTGTTGCCAAGTAGTGCATTGCATGTTTATTTGGCCTCATTTAAACCAGTACCTTATCCTGCATTTTAACTGTCATAGTGACATCAGCATCCTCACGGACCCATTGACTTACATGTAAGCATTTTGAGGATGACAGTTAAGGGGTTAAACCACAGATGCAACTCCCTCTGGGTTTTTATGACATTTTTCTATACAGGTCAGATGGAAGACACATTTCTGCCATCACACATCTGTGGGTTTCTGCAGCTCCTGTAGAGTTAAAATTGACCTTTTAGCTGCCTTTCTGGTTAAGTGAACAGGCTTATCATTTAGGTTTGCAGTTGCGCCATAGAGTCTTTTCCATTTTGGAAAGTCTCTATGGGTTGAAATGTTTTAAATTTTCTCACAGCTATAAAACTCTCCTCAACTTTACATCTGACCTGTCTATTGTGCATCACAAAACATAAGTGAAACAACTGTTCTCTGTATATTTACCACATATATATTAAGAAAGAACAAATACCAAGACTTGATTTAGTGATAAGGTGATTTCTGAAGCTAGTTGTTTTTATTTCAAATGTTCCGGAGTGAAAGGTGTATAACACATATGCAAGCCACAACATTTAGAAAATAATAAAAACATTTAACTTTCAACTTCATGGCTATGCCGTGCTTTGTGTTGGTCTGTGTAATATAAAATTGCTCTAAAAAGAAATTATGTTGAAGTAACAAACTGGGAGAAATTTCAAATACTTTTCCAAGGCACTCCACAACAGGTCCCCCGTGTGATCTGGGACTTTACCAAGAACGACATGGCAGGTTCAGGAAAAGTAAACAGAGCTGAAAAAAATGAAAGTTGAAAGAAATGACAGCCACTTTTTCTTTTAGAAAAACTAAGAAGGAACAAATTTCTGCATCCGAATGATACAGCTGCACTCAAAAGCTCACAGTTTTCTTCTCTTTCGATTAAATGCTCTTTCTCTGGCTGTTTGTGCTTTTTACAGTGGAGTGTGCTACATCGCTACTTTCTTCTCTACAGGGGCCCCTGGGCTCCCCAAGCAATAGGAGTAAATTAGAGTGCACCTGTTCCAGCTCCAAGATAAGCCATCTCCAGAGGATTTCCTCTGAGTAAAATGAAGTGAGTGAAGAATAAACAGAATATCACAGCATTACTCCGCCAAGGTGAAGTTGCTGCCGCTCTGGGGACACGGTTCGTTTTGCACAACACCCAGCAAAATATCCTCTGTAAAAACCTCTGGATGTTAGACTGCAGGAATGGTCTCTGCTCACAGCGGAGAGAATAGGCGCTGCTCTTTTGTGCTCCGACCGACCGAGGCAGGCGAGTCAGCTTCTCAACTGTATCTACTCAGAACCTTTACACAAGATGCTGTTATTTTGTGGTCTGGGTTTTGCGGTTTGTCTTCAGCGTGTTTCGCCTTCGTGTCAACACATGTGCAATGGTCAGGCATCAAACAGCATGCCTCCTCTTTTTAAAACAGTTTTATAGTCCTGCCAAACATTTTTTTTTTAATATCTAATTAAGTCAACTCAAAAAAATACCTTTTTTTCCCCCTTTCTCTCCCTTCTTTGCATCAGCTTAGTTAGACAAATAACTCCTTGTATGTTTCTTGGAAGACATAAAAGGCGTAACCCCAGTGTGATGCCCAAAGACCACTGACCGCAAATGTCTAGAATGCAAAACTCACCCCGTTGGTTTACACATGAAAGGCAGGAATAATTAGAGGAAAAATTTAATTCATCATACGTTTGATAATCAGTCTGATTTGGTCTCCTATCTGCACCAGGGCATTCAAATAACCCCCCCCCCCACTATTAGCACCCCACTCTGCCTCACAACAGTAGTCTGTTTTACCCTCCCTTTGTTCCCTTACAACACATTATCATTATTGTAGCTAATTGCACGGTTCGCCTTGAAGTCGTGCTGGAGACTCGTGATCCGGGGTTGAAACGTGGATGGGGGATCCGGTCTCCTCCACAGCTTGCTTTACTCTGCTAATTGCCGTTACCAGAGGATGAGGCATGCTCCTCGCTGCGGCCAGCCGGACAAGGCTGGAACAACGCACTGGCCGGGCTGGGTGGAGGGGGATGCTATCACACAAGGGTGGTAGGATGTGGGAGGGAGAGTAAAGGGTGGCGCAACTGACGTGGGATGGATAGACCAGATTGGGGAGGGAAAGGATAGCAGTAGGGGGCGAGCGGAGGGGGATGCAACCAGCATTAGATGTAGGTCAGCAGGAGTGGAGTACCCTAAAGATTACAGTTGGTTAGTGCGACCCCTCTCTGACAAGATCCAAGCCCTTGCTCCCAGCAGAGGTGGACCCTGGCATTTGGGGAACTCAGCTATTAGTGAGGCTAATAAAACCCGAGCAGAAAGTTTTGAACCTGCAGTGGCCTGAAGACACGGTCCAATGTTGAGGAAGACTTAACAGGGCTGCAGAAATATCACTAAAACAAAAATATTTAATGTTGTTGGTGAATGTTGCATGAGACCTGCTATAGATGAACAGATACTTTAGTCTACGGAAATTATGAGTTTATTGTTTAAATATTAAGTTGTCTTTAAGATACTGAAAAAACCCACTAAATACACTATCCTCATTTCACCTGATGGTTTCATTTAAAAAAAAAAGTGCAAGTGCATTCAAATAACATAACTTCACCTAGACCTGGAGTCTGCCTCAAGATGACACAACTACCAGACCGGAAATACTTTCACAATTTAATTATTGCTACTAATTTATTTAATAATATGAAAACAAAGTGAAGATCAAGTAAGACACATTCTGTAGTTTAGAAAATGTGTGTTTTTGCTTGCAAGTGAAAACATGAAATTTGAAGATGTTTTAATTGCATAACATTCAAACAAACCAATTTAGGCTAATTAAGAGACATTGTTGATGGTGTGGTGGTAGAGGAGCCATGGACTAAAATGGAACTGGGCCCCAAAATTAAGTTCAGCACAAGCCCCAAATATTCTAGGATCAGCCCTGTAGTTAACACATTTTTATTGATTTCCAAATATTGTTTTTCAGTGTTGATATTATCATTATTAATGCTGATAAATTTCAGTTATATCTTCCAGTATCAGTCCAAAGCGACAACAGTCAGTGTCTAAATAATACTTAATAGAGCAGCTGAACTGTGAATTGTTGCAAAATTTATCTATATCCAAAAACGTTTCCTCCGTTCCGGACCATATCCTAATAATGATCATTTTTATGAGTGCATAATTTTTTTGTATCAGCTTTGTTTATTAAAGAAATGCACTTTGAAAGGCGGGTTCATCAAACTCTAAAAATCTTACAATGTTTGCGAGCTCTGATAGTTTTGTAATTCCGACGGAAATGCTAGTTTTACGGTGCAGTATCAACTTCTAACTTCAAAAAATGAGTCACAGCTCCCTGGTGGGGCTTCATGAAAAGGAAATGGGACCATAGACATAACTGGTGACAAAGCCTCCATCACCTCACATAAGATCTCATTCCTTCTGTAGGAATTCTGCTTTATATATCCCCCAAAAATGAGAAATATCACCCTCTCACACAGCTTTTTTTCCACCCCTCTTCATTCAAAAGGTATTTTCATGACCAAACAAAAGGAAATGGTGACATTAATGATATGTATTGTGAAACAAACCCTCTTAAAGCAGTGTTTTCTATAAATGTACAGATAAAGGGGCTGATCTCTTTCCCAACAAAGGATCTCTAAAATATGAAGTGAAAAGCTACCCAAGATGAAGCTGGTAAAAAACAGGCAAGGAAGAGCCTATTTCCACAACACAAACAGATTTCCTGGCCTTTAGCAGTCTCTTACTGGGATACTTTGAGACATATCCATCAAAACACAGCTGTATTCATTCATATTTCATACCTCCTCCTTCTCCCAGTGCTTTAACACAGTTCTTTGATCAAAGAAGAGAACTCGGATCACAACAGGAAGGTTCCCTGCCAGCTATGAAGAAGATACAGTACTGTACATGACTCTATATAGTTGTCTTTACTTTAAATCTTCATTTATACAAAAATAAAATGATATATATTTATGCTTTGCAAATCAATGTAAAAGAAAAAAAAAATTAAAAACTTGAGAAATTCTGCTCTTTCTTGAGTTCTCCTCTGTTGTTTAATTCTTGTAAAGTTCTGTTGCAGAAAATTGTACAATTTATCTCTATTCATCTGAAAGTGAAAGACAAACTCCACCAGTGAGTTTCCCTTAGAATAGAGATTTTTCTGAATATTTTTAAAACCGATTTAAGCCTTTGTCGGGGGTTTAAAAGAAATACAGTTTGAGCAACTTGGGTGAAGGAATTGCTGTGAGAGTGACAGCTAGGATCAGATCCTAAACACACAGCTCAAGAGTGTCACCATGTGGAGACGGGAAGATATGGCAAAATGGAGCCAGTACAGCTCTCTGAACAAATGTTTTAACACAGCGCAAGAGAAACTGGGAATTTTTATCAACCTTAAGACTCAGTCTTTTTTCATTGTAACTATACTTTTAATAGCTAAATTAAGTTTTAGTTAAATTTGATTAACTTTCCAGCTTGTTCCTGTACCTCACGTCCAGCGCATCAATTCCAAGACGTCGCACTTCCAAGTACCCCTTTCGGTAAGGCTTGGGGAGGAAGAGAAAAAAACCTGTTTGAAGACCTCCCTGACATTTAGACTCTCTCTGAAGATGACTTTGCCTTCTACTATTGCCTGCGGGAACACAGTAAGACCCACACTTAACTTCAATTGAAATGCAGTGCCAGAGTCCTCCTGGGGAAATTATCATTCTGTTCGTAATAAGTGTCACAACAAGCACCTGGAAAATTACTTTATTACACTTCCCGCTTAAATAAAAGTTTCCTCTGGCCCACTGGAATCACATGAAGTGCAAGGAATAATGAGCAGTGCCTTGCAAAAGTATTCAGACTCCTCATACCTTTTGGATTTTAACACATTTCAACAGCAAACTTTAATACATGTTAAAGGCTGTCGAAGTGGCAACGACGTGTGGCTGAAATTCTACCCCTGTTCATGAGTGGACACAGCAACATGGGAAAGAAGGTGGCCTGTTTTGATGAAAACATCATACTATGGGTCTGTTTTTTTCAGCAGGTGCATTGGGTTGACGCCAGATTCAAAATAAAAAAAAAAATTACATACAGATGTGAAAGACAACAACCAAACTAAACCTACATATTAAGTATGTAGGAGTTGTAGAGACTTCATAGCTCAGGTAGGAGAATCGGTTGACAGGAAGATACAGTAGTTGTGCTCTAATCTGCCCCATTTTGGATGAGTGACAAGAGAGCCTTTAGAAGTCCTATTTGCAGCTTGGCACAAGCAAAGCTGGCCAGCACTGCAAGTGTGGAAGAAGGTGTCCTTGAGACCAGGGTGCAAGTTCACTTCTTGAGGCCAAAATTTAACCTATAAAAAGCTCAAACTATGCCTGAACATAAAATATCCGATCCCAAAGCCCCATCACGCTGCATAGAAATTATTTTATCAACAGGGACTATGAAGTTGATTAAAGTTGCTGAAGATGAATGGAGTACAATGATGGAAAATTCTGGGTGAGAATCTGATAGACGCTGCAAAAAAAACTGAAACTGGGGAGCAAGTTCACGTCTTATTATGAAGTCTTTTTATGTTTGTTTCCTCCAAAGACTTGGTGTACTTACACCCAAAAGTAATTCAGCAAAGTATTGGCTCACAAGGGCTAGTTATTTTCCGAATTTTACTAGCAAAAAACCATCTATCCTTTTATTTTTTCCTTTCCACTTTACACACTTATGTGGAGTCAATTAAATACGTCAAAGTTTGTGGCTTTACCACTAGCACACGTGAAAATGTTAAACGGGAGTGAATGCTTTTGCAAGGCACTGTAAACACCAAACGCTAGTCAAAGAACACATGTTTGCTGATAGGCTATATGAGGAGACACCTGTTTGATGCGATTGATTGATGTGATTGTTTACTTTTTGCCATAGCCTTGGATGCAGGTGCTATGAGATCCCTGTTTTCCTGTAGCCATTATCCAAATATGCTCTGTTTTTTTGTTGTTTTTTTTTAGAAAATTAATGGCACAAAAATCAAAGTATCAAAAATGCATCGCCTCTTCATAATGGAAATCCCTCTGAGCAAGGACATGTAACAATGGGCCATTCTCAGCTTCCTGTCCTTTCCCTCTCCATGCCAATGAACGTGACCTCCACGGCATTAACAATGGGGCACCTCGCAGCATAAGCATATATACACTAAGGCTGCTTTTCATCTTTGTTGTTATATTTAAGGATGACATCCTAGCCTGCTGGCCTCTAACCATTGTCTTCAGCGTGATTATTTTCTACCCGTTGTTTAGCCCCAGTTGCGGCTCTTTGATGAAAAGGTCGCCACTCAATTGGAAAACAGTCATTAAAATGCGGTTGGTACTATTCACCGGTGTGCATGGGGGAACCAACTCAACTGAGCTGGTTAATCAAAAGTTAATTATATAATTTTCATGCAGATGAGGGAAACATTCAAATGAATCCCAACCCTACAATCATTACAAAAAATAAATAAAGAAATAATTCTAAAAGGCTATAAAATGTTCAGGGACCAAGAGGCTGTAAACAATATGAAGTTTAATTTGAGGTAAACAAAGTGAATATCCACCAGGGGGTCTGGGGAAGGAGAAAGTGAGGTTAAATCAAATTTGGAAACATAGATACCAGCAGGTTTTGTTGTCCTGATATATGTGCAATTAGGCGGGTCCTTGATGAGGACACTGGGAGGGGAGAAAGTTGGCTCACACCGCTAATGCTTTGGGGTTCTTTAAACAGAATTTATGGGATTTTATGCTTTATGTGTAAACATTAATTATTCTCACAAAAGTACACCAAACCGAATTAAACCTGTATTTTAAGAAGAAGTTGTAAAAGGATAATTATCTTTTATGAGCATGTTCTAAAATTATTGAACACCCCATGAAGACGAGCGCAAACTCTGTGGGAATTTCAGAGGGAAATGCCCTGGACAACAATTTTCCCCACAACTTTGTCCAAGAAGGCAAAGTATCACTTTTCAAAAAATGCTCAGCGTCTCCTCATCTAATGAAATGAGTGTGCTATGCAAATTACAGACATGAATATTAAACCAATGAGGTGAAGTATCACAAATGAACAAGTATTGTTCTGGAAGTGCAGTGGAATGCGGTTTAATTTCTCCTTAATTCTATGTGCTCTTATAATGTTAGCCTTTTTCCCAGTTGTGCGAGCCAGTTTGGGTTCATTGGTGTGCATTACAAGCGCGCTCTAACAATGCGGGGCCTCCCCGGTGTCAGCACAGTTCATGAATCTTAGCCCCTTATGCACCAGGCGATTAGTATGGTGCTCTGTCTGTGGGGCTTTGCCAGAAAATGAGTTCTCTTTAAAACATATGCCCCCTGCTGATTCGTTTCCTTTCCTGATATGAAATTCCAATTTTTATAATGAACACCAATTTCATATACGGAGAGATGAAAAAAAAAAAAAAATTAAAGTTATGCACTTTGTCTGGTTTTGGATGACTGCGGTTACCCTAAATTAGGAGAAAGCCGTTGTGGACGTTGCAAGCAGAAATTATTTAGATGAGTGTGTTTCGTCGGCGGAGGCTAATCAGCAGTCAGGTATACGGGCGCAGAAATCAGCTGGTGTTTTCCACATTGCATATGCATATGACTGGCGTGGCAGAAAATGGAATTACCAAAAGTGTAACAAATTCAATTAAGTCATTGATTCCTAATAAATTGGCTTAATCACCAGCTGTTGTCATGCTAAGATTGTTGTGTCACAAGTTTGTCATGCTTGTCGGTCGTGACTGCTACACAAAGACGATTTATTGGATTTAAAAGCTACAAAAGATCTTTTTTTTTTTTTTTTTTTTTTATGTGGTGACCATATCTATAAGGTGCTTTACCAATCTGATTAAATGAAACAATACACTGTTAGTCAGGGTTCAAATGTTTATTATAATTGATTTATAATGACATTAAAGACATGTATTTTACGTGTTGAAAACAAGAAAAAATATGAAGTCACAGTAGACAGTCCATGGCGTTGATTATAATACAGTTTGTCTTCTTTTTGATGCTCCTTTATTTATTCAGGAACCTTTTGTTTCTGTCAAAATGGCTGGAGCCATCATTAATCTAAAAAAATTAAAACCAGACATTTGTTACAATTTAAACTGCAACTTCAATACGGTTGTGGCTCAGTAAATTAAAACACAATGGAACAATTCTTTTTTTTTCAGTATTTTGATTCTTATTGCTTATTACACACCAAGTGACAATATCACGTATTTATTTCTGTTGACTTTGTGACTGGTGTGTCTTACTGAAAATAGCAAATAATTTCTCTGTGGCTTCGGGCAATGCATGTTTCTTGTCTATCGACTACAGCGACATCATGGTCACTAAAACACATACTGATACTTTTAACGGCATGGGTAGGTGATAATTCTTGCTGTGGTGTGAATGCAGCATCTTCAGAAAGCTTGTCTGCAGAGGGAAGCATGAACATCACCAAATGTTTGATAGACGATTGTGCTAAACGTTGGACTAGATAAAACACATTGGACCAATAACAGCATGACTCCCTAAATACTTTCTGACTATGAGTACTGCAAACTAATTTCTAAATAAAATGTGAAAGTTAATTTGATCTGAAAAGAAGACTTTGGGCCAATATCCGGAATCTCTTAAATGGTTTTGCTTCACATTTAGATTGAGGCTGTGATATTTCCTGTTTGTGCAGTTTTAACGGGTTTTTCCTTCTACTAAACCTTCCATGAATATATCTGGATACAGCAATGACCTTTTGTGGATTACTCTCCCAGTGAGAGGTGTCAAGTGGTGTATCGTCAAGTCTTTTTCATGACTGTGTAGCCGTTAGTATTACAAGTATGTGTCAAAATGTTTATTTGTCTCTAATACCCTAATTATCTGGGAAGCTTAATTTTGTCCTATATACCCAGAAGCTTGGAACTTAAACGAAATAAATGCCATAAATGTATCACTCTGTGCCATGAAAATGTTTAATAATATTCACTGTGAATTTGATTTGCTAGAGTAAAAGTTAGATATTGAATCACATCTTCCTTTAAATTTTACTGTATTTAAGTACATTTATATGGATAAGAATTAGACCTGAATTATAGTTGTCACCCTTCAGTTAGGTAAAAATAAAAATATGACACATTAATCATGCACAAATTCAGTCAGGCAGGAGCAGAAAAATAAAAACAGTGATTGAGCCATTTGTATATTGTCATTGCGATTTTAGAGCATGGCAGCTTGAGGGGCATGATGCACATTAATATTGTACAATTGAAGAAAACATTGGGGATGAATTATGTATAAAAAGCTCTTACATTGTACGGCCTAAGCCTCTCCTGGGTTTGGGCACTCGCCTCTTCAGGAAGCGACACCACTCCTCCCGTGCCCATCATCTGAACACAACATGAGACATTTTGGAACTGAAAAAAATGTTTGAAGTGAAATTCAACCTACAACACCAGAGTCAGACTTCACACACCAAATCTATGAAAGCATTACTCGTAAAACGGGTTTTTTGATTCAATAAAGTTACCACATTTCCTGAAACTCCAACTCCACATAAAATAATCACTCACCCTGATGGTTGCCTCGAGCTCTCCCACGCTTCTCTTTCCACCTGGTAGCCATCCATAGGACCAGTGCTGGCACAGAGTGACCTGAGCCAGCAATGCCAACAACAGCACCTGCACCATAACTCTGCTGCTTGCCTTCATTAAAGCTGCGGGGAAAGCCAAATATGTAATAAAAACAATAATGTCACAGCTCCGCAGCCCACGGATGCAAACTAACTCATCACCGTGCGCACGCAGACTATAATTTAGACCACAGTTAATCAAAACAACAGTTATAAGTTCACAGACATTCACCCAACTTCATCGAAGACCATCTCACCTCTGTATTTTCCTTGTTAGCATGTGGTGCATTAGCCAAGGGGGGATTTTATAGGTGTTGTACAAGACTGCTGTCAGGATTATAATCCCCTCTTTGCAGGTGTGACACATTTACGGACTAATGGGACACAAAACACAACTAATGGAGCTGGCTAAGTGCTCACATATGCTGAGATCACCGCCAGGCTTGGAGAGGCATTAAATATATATCATAAAATGTCTTTGTGATGTATTGGATGCATCTGTGTGGAGGTGCTCACAAAAAAAAAAAAAAGATTGGATGAAACCTGACGTTTATCTCCATCTATAATTTATTGGATGCTGCTTTTAGCAAACAGTTGCTGAAAATCTGCACAGATACAAAAGGCAGAAAAAAAAACATCACTTAAACCAGATGCTTGTGCATTTGTTACACTTGCTGTAAGGCTTTAAATGTCCTTACCCTTATCTGTTATTCTTTTAGCAAAAGAACAGATTGAAGTCAACAGTGCAGTTAGCGATGATGAATGACCACGACTGATTTTTGTATACTCCAAAAATGAAAAGTAAATAAAAAAAATAAGAGCAATGATTCCAGCGTAAACCAATTATTTAGATATACAAAAGTAGTAGAAAGTTTGCAGTGTAAACTTTAATGCTCCACACATACTTAATCACAAAACTTGCAAAAATATAGTTCCATATAGGCAATTGAGGATTATCAATAACTATTGTGGTTACTATAGAGTGTGAGTTTCTATTTACCGTACAATGGATAAACCCATGTTAAAAAGATGAGTTCTTGTTGCTGTGAAGTGATGCAACTCTTTTCAGTTAATAAGATATGTCTTAAGATGTTTGGGATTATGAAGATAATTTTTAATTCGCAATTTAAGGCTTTTTAAAAAATATCTCAATTAATTTTTACCATCTTTGACATATCAAGTCCAAATGTTTAATGTGATTTTTGTTTTTCTTTTGTGTTTGATATCAATATGTTCTGAGAATTCAAAGTCAGAAAAATGACACACATATTTTATTTTTATATTTTCCAAGTTAACTAATTAACCTGAATTAAGGAGATCATACATTTGTTTGTTTTGGTTGGTTTAATATGCCATATGTGTAGATAATATCTCATAGAAAAACAATTTGGAGGTCAGCGGACATTTTTTTTTCTGAAATCTGCATCTTGATGAATCTGCTGGATTCAAACACAAGTGAACACACATCATTCCACCTACCGAGGCACTGACTAATCTATTACTGCAACCCAAAATCAACTCAAAAGCCTGATGGACAAAGTTGTGATTAAATATCAGGGTTATTGTAACACATCTAATTCCAAGAATTTTTCCTAAGTTGAAATATTAGTTTTGGATTGTTTTAAAATTAGTCTGTGCTTGTTTGCTCTGCAGAATTTCAAGCAAGAAACAACTTTGCATGTATCATTTTGACTATTAGTTCAATTATGTAAAATATTCCATACATGCCGATATTTACAATTTAGGAGAAATGTCCGAAGCAGTTTACAGAATAAAACAAAAAATGTTAATGATCTTGAAACATGTCCGTATAAATTTGTTATTTCACCTTTATTTGTTCGGGTAAATCTCACTGGGATACGAGTTCTCATTTTCACGGGCAATTGGTTTTTATTTAAAGCTAAACTGATAAAGTTAGACTTTGAATAACAAAAACAGGAGGGAGATGTAGAGGAGAATGGACTATATGCTAGTGGATCCGGTGATATTAGTGGCTGTGAGCTGTAAAAGTAAATGTTGCTGTCATTACATCTTTTAAATTAGTTAACACAAAAAGTTATTTGTATGAGTCACAATTCTTCACATCAATCAAACAAATGAAGCTTACTTCAAACCCAAAAATGTTTGCATTCAAGTTGTATGTTTAACAATTATAATTATATTGATGGCAGAAGTGAATGGTTTTTCTTGTATTTTTGGTGCAAAAAGTAGAGCTCACCCAGAGTGCCATTCATGCAAGAACCTCTGCTGCTTACAGCAGAGGTTTTTATTTTTAATTTGCCCATACTTCAAGGTTTTGTAGGAATCCTAACTGTAGTTTCCTGCCACAGTCAACAAAACATTAATGTCAGATAATTGGCATTTTAAAATTATTATTCTTTATCTTTATTAGTCTTGTGTGCCTGTGGGTTGTCCCTCTGATAAACTACAGAACTATACTAGTTTACCTTGCCTCAAACATTTTAATCAATGGAAAGTGGCTCCTGTGTCAGAAACCTAAATATGATTAGGTAGTTGTAGAAAATGGATGAATGTATTGGACTTTTTACAAATTATTATTCACTAATCTATATGTGAACTGCTTCTTCAAAATATATGTTACATAAAAAAAAAATCAAAAAGATATTGCAAACAACTGTCTTAACATAATTTAATTTGTGTCACTTTGTGACAAGTTTCTCAAGATTAGAACTTTGTCTAATCAAAATGGCACCGATTTACACAAGATGGAAGCATTTAAACCTGGCTCGATACAATATATAAAAACTATTCTTTTAAAAGCAGAATGTGATGCTCGGCTGGGATGATGCATCTGAATTCTTGATATGAAGCATTACTTCCTGCCCGTTCCAATACAAACTAATTGCATGTTGCCAAGTCAGGCACCAATCCACTAATATTTATCGCCACGGGCAAAACAGAAGTTAGTTAGTGAGGCTGAATCTAATTGCAGCAGGCAGCAGCTGTTAAGTGAATCCCAGACTGAAAGTGAGGTACTATAAAGCAGAAATAGACGTATATGAAGTTTTCTGTTTCTCGTTAAGCACAAATAATATTTACACAATAAACTTACTTACTTTTACTTACAAATTATTACAATAGTAGCGCATAAATTCATTCAGAAAACCTAATCTGTTCATATTAGATTACATGTTTTTGGGAGTTTTAGCCCTGGAGCTCTCCTGTGCCAAAGGTCTCCTAACATTTTCATTAGTTCTGTTATGCCAAGTGTAAAATGTAAAAAGCTATACAAATCAACATTAAGAAAAACAAAGCAGACTTTTATTTGGCTGATGTATATACAAAGTGACCTATTTAAAATTGGCATAGTCTGAGAAAATGTCGATAAAATCCTGGACCACTCTGTAGCAGAAGTCATATTGCTCCTGGAAACGAAAAGTGAAAGGAGAAGCATGAACAGAAACCGTCCAGACAACATAACCATGGACAAAGTGACATGTTCAAAATGATTGTGTGTTGCTCTCACCACGGTCTGAACCATGTGTGGTCTTTGCATGCGTAAACTCTTGACTGTCTGAAATACATCCAGGAGGCCTTCGGCTTTTACTCTTTCCAGAATGTTGCTGAGTGCAATAAAGGTGCCAGTCCGTCCCGCGCCGGCGCTGTGAACAGAAGGTGCAGAATTAATAAAAAGCTACTTCTCGAAATGCAAACACTGGAAGTTCTTTCTCTCATCTTTTTCTTTGTTCTGTCTAAGAGGTTTAGCAAAGCAGTCCAGCGGGTCTGGAAACCTGGCAGTGCCAGGCCAGATTTCGCCTACAAAAGTGGAAAGTTATATATTTCTTCTGTTGCATAGCTTAGTGTATTTTGAAGAACAAATGTTTCCTCAGAGGCCCTTCAAAGTAGAGTTGTTAGAATTTTTTTTTTTTTATTTAGTCACAACAGAGTCTTATATTTGACCTCAAAATGTCTTACGAAAAGTTGATTAAAAGGTATCCTCCAAAAACATTTTTTTCCTGGATGTCTGCAGAGATACAGTCATATTCAGCATATTAGAATTTGCGATCCAATAAGACTCATTTGTCAGATTAAAAATACCTTTTGAAAATTAAATCGACAGCCTTTTTTATTAAGGTCGCTCTTTTTAATTTACTTTTTTTTTGTTGTTGTTGGTTTGATGTAATATTCTCATTTTAAATGTCAAGTTTTCATCAAGTGTAGGCAGAAAGTCATTATGATTAACAGAAAGACAGGCTTCAAACACCCATCTGTGTGTAATTAATCTATGTAATGTGTTTCACTTAGTAATGAAGCTCCTGACATGAATGGGCTTTTCAATAACTTTCTAATTTATTGAATGAGTCTGTGTATCGTAGACCTTCAAATGTGAATGACATTATGTGTAGAAATTCAGACAATGTTAAAATAATCCATAATTAGTCCACTTTAAATATTAGTTAATCTGTTAATGGGGAACTTCCTTTTATTCAGTAAAGTGAACATTTTTAAATCTTCAATATGGAAACAGCACTAGTGTCACATGAGTGTAAATGCTTCTTAATGTTCTAAAACTTAGAATTTCTCATTGCTCCTTCACTCTTTTCTCCCTCTAGTTAAAGCAAGATATTACAACTAAAACATCGCCTACAGGTCCTTTTTTTTCCTATCTTGGGAGACCAATAAACTTACAATAAAATTTGTTATAAAATAAAATAAAATTAAATTAAACTAACATCAGCTTAAGCAGTAGTGGTAGCATACTCAAGTTACGATCCTTGTCCTTTAGATTTGTGTTTTTGACTCATTTAACTAATTAATTAGTAAATTAATTCCTCATTGAAATAAATATTTCAACATATTAATATACATATGCAAGACCATATTTCTTTAAATTTATGATAAAATGCTCCCATAGGAAGGAATGAATTAATCACTCAGACTCGAAATTATGACACTGGTTATTTAGGCCTGTTAATGCTACTTCAACGTATATTTCAGTTTCTTTACAATGGAATTAAAATTCAGACCATTTGTTTTCTATTTGACGTGAAAAAAGTTAGAGGGAGTAAAGGTGACCTTTGTGTAATGGCACTAGTAATTATCCCCACTTAAAGACAGGCTAATCCAAACGCCAACACTAATCAGTTTGGAAGCTCAGTATTTGACTGAGTCAATGTTTACTATGACGGTGGGATGAAGAGATGGAGATGTGTGTGGGGGGGGTAGGGAAGTGAGTGAGTGCGAGAGTGATGTGCAACTCGGAAGAGAAAGTGTAGAGAGACGTTGGGGATTGCAGCGGGTTAGCCCCATTCCCGGGAGAGCGGGAAAAAAGCTTTAAAAAGCCCCTCCTAGACAAGCGGTGATGAAGGAATAGAGGCAAGTGATGACACCATTTCCTGTCGTTAGCTCATCTTATCAGATTAATCATAGTGGGAGTCAGAGGAGATTTCACTTTGAGAGGTTTTAATTGACTGTGAATCAGTGGATTGGATCAATCCCATCGGGGTATGCTGCCTTAGAATCACTTCACCTGAAGCTAGGTTCTGATCAAAGCATTCACAGCTAAGTCTTTATAAGGGATCACATAAGTGGTTTAGGCATAGAACACTGGGTCTACTGAGAAAATGTACAAGTTATTGTAAGAACAAAAAAAAAAAAATAATTATCTGTAAAATCAAAAGTCCAGATTTGGATAACACAAAAAGCACAAAAAGCAAGTGAGGGTGGAAAAAGTAGGAGTACTGGCACAGTTTTCAGCTGATGTTCCTCACCTGCAGTGTACAACTATGGGACGGTTTCCAGACTGCTGCTGCTGCCTCTGCACAGCAGCAATAATGTCAATCATCCCCCTTCCCTCTCCTGGTATTCCGATCTCGGGCCATCCATGGAAGTGGAAGTGTCGGACGTGTTGCGACTGTTTTTCCTGGAGAACATTTGCAGGATTTAAGTCTTTTTCCTGATATGTCATGACAAAGTGAGATATAACGTAGATTATTGCACAACATGACGCACTGGCTTGTTGGAGAGAACCATATCTCTGCGCGTGAAGGTTTCACACTGTGTTTCCAGTTTCAGCTCCACTGTGTAGTCTCCAAATGTTATGCTGCCCTCTGATGGCCAATACTGGAAACACTTTTCCTGAGAGAAATAAAACAGAGAATACTATTAGATTACATTTAAAACAAAAGAAAAAAAAAATAAAATCTCATCCTTTTTCATTTCTGAAAAACAAAGTTACTTAATTGCCGGTAAGTAAAAGTCAACCCAATTTTACTGAAAACAAATTTAGTTTAGAAAAGGCATTATTAACCAAAGCAAAAAGAAGCACATTCTGTTGGATTCACCCCACATATCTGTTAAAACAAGATTTGACCTTTTGACACAGTCAGGAATCTGTTTCTAAATTTCATTCGCAGGCAGCTTTTGGTGGATTTGGGCTGCTTTCCTAGAATGATGTATTTGGCTTTATGCAAAACATGTTCTCCATTCTCTGGTCCAAATATTTCATTTTCAGATTCTAATGGTGCAAAGAAGATCATTCCAGATGTCCTTCTTTATCCGCATTCTCTGACAAATTTTAGTCTGGTCTTCATGTTTTTCATAGAAAGCAGACACTTCTTTGCAAACTCTGATGAATGTAACACTTGTGGATGAATGATAACATTGTAGCAGTCTTGGAAAATCAGTTGAGTGTCTTTCAAATAGCTCACAGGATGAAAGCCTGAACTGGGCATGACGGCCTAAACATTCTCCACTTGAAAAATAGTTTCTGTAGAGTTTAATGGGGCTTTACAAATTCTTTTCAGCCTTCTTTAAAACCTTGCCAGACTCAAAAACTAGTACAATCACCTATTAAAGATCATTGACAGATTTTTCAACCTCTTCATGGTGTTAACACATTACTTGCATTGCTTTGTCGTAATTTTGCAGTCATTTTAGACAAAAGCATATGCCAAATGCATAAAGATAAACTTCAACAGACAACAGCAGACTAAATGTTAATATAGTTTGCCCATAATAAATCACTTTCATATCTAATTTAAGATGTATTTTCTTCTATTATTTTTATTTCTCTGTATTTGTTTTAAATATGCATAAATCCATGTTAGAAAAACTTTCTTTCTGGTGACCTAATTTCCTCACATGGCTGTATGTTTTAAGTGTGAGACACAAAAATCATACAAAACAAAAAGATGCAGACAAAAAATATATAATAATAATAATAATAATAATAATAATAATAATAATAATAATAATAATAATAATAATGGGAACATTAAATGTGCAGATCAATTTCTCTTCATCTCTTTGTGCAGCACAACGCTTTACCTGCTCTCTTTCTTTGAGTTCAGTGAGCATAACGATTGAGTGACACCTCCACTCCCACACCATCCTCCAGAAGTCCTCCACAGTGTGAGACAGGGGGCCCTGGGTTGCGATAAAATAGTCCTTCTGCCTGTAGCCCTGGAGGGCGGATCATCCAGTAAACACGACTTGAGAGCGCGGCAAAACATAATATTTTGCATTGTTTGCAAAGGAAACAATGAGCTTTATTTATACTTTTTATGGGAAATCTATACAGGAGGTTGAGAGAGAGCACTTACATCAATAAAGGAGGCATTGATGTAGTCGGTGAACTCCTGTCCTCTTTTCACTGAGAGTATTACTCGGTTGAAATCATCTGCAGAGAGGAAAAAAATTAAAATAAAGAGACAAAAACTTTCCACAAGTGATTTCTAATAAAATGAAAGTTAAAAAAATGGCTGATAAAAACAATATGCAAACATGCTTATTAAAGCCACAATCCAACATCAAATTTCTGTACATTGTAAATAAACGTGGCTTCTTTCATGACTCTACTTGTAACTGAAACAACAAAAAAAGAAAAGAAGAAGAAAAAGAAAAAAACACAAGCCCACATTTAAATATTATTGATCTGGCTGACATGAACCAATTTGACAGATATCCATGTACGGCGTCTGCGAAATCACCAGTAGCGTAGCACTTTGATGTTACTCGGATATAATGCATTATGAAACCAACCGGGCATAAAAAAGCAACCCTTACACGGGATGATCTGAAGCACCCGGTTCTTCCTCATGTTAGCTGGAAGGTTCCCGGTTCTCATGTTCTCCTTCATAATGCGAACGTTGGTCAGCTTCTGATGGGAGAAAACACATTCAGACTGATGTGGATCACAAACTTTAATCAACGCTGGATAGTGCAATGCGATTAAACGCAGTCCTTTTTTTTAAACTCTAAAGCAGACAATGGTTCAATAATGTTAACAACTACAAACATTGAAGCTGGACAAAAACATGACTTGTTGAGAGGGAGGGGAGGGGGACAAAAAAAAAATTGGAAAAGTAGGAGCAGGAGTGTAATTCTGCTCAGTTTGCGATGAGCCATGGAGGATTGTGCATCAAAGCTAAAACAAACTGAAGACGGCAGATGGTGGTGCCTTATAAAGTTTCAGCTGATCCAAAACATTTTTACTTATGATTTTCGGCGCCAAGAGCTGTACCCTGGGCAACATTTCCATGATAATATAACTGTGTAGGATGCAGGGCGATGGGCGACAATTCATTCTTTACTGAAATGTTTAACAGGGAGCTCCTTCCTTCGTACCCTGAATTCCTCCTCCAGGCCCAGCCTGTCGTGGGGGGCCCTGGTGTTGTGAAGCCTTTGCAGATGGCCCTCCAGAGAGCATACATCTAGCTCAGTGTCTCCGTACAGATAGTACTCCAACAGAGCCTGGTAGATAAAGGAGTACTGCATCTGAGGAGGAATAGATCAGAAGACACAACAGAAGCCGATTTAGTTCTGCCGAACTATTTTTTTTTTTTTCTGTATTACAGAACATGGCTGTTTTCCAAGTTTTCCAGTTGTTTACAGTTCCGAGTAGAGCCGTCGGTTCAAGGTGCAGCGGGTCGGACGGGGTCGTCACTTACGTCTGTCTGGATGAGTTGACAGCGCTGCTCTCGTATTCTGCTCACAAAGCCGAAGACGTCCACTCTCTGCTCCATGTGCATCATGTCGATCATGCTGTCAATGACAATGAACGTCCCCGTCCTCCCGACTCCGGCGCTGCGAAAACACAAACAAGGAAAAGGTCTGGTCTGTGACAAACAGCTAAAAAAAAAAGTTATAAAACAAAACACACACAAAGGAAAACCTTTACAGCACCTTGCAAAACATATTCATGCTTTCACATTTTCCTCACATACCAGCCAAGCTCCAGTGTATTATGTTGGGATTTTATGCGACAGAACAGTAGAATAATGGCAAAAGGAAAATAAATACATTTTTTTTAAATCTGAAAGGTGGGGCTTATGTGCGTACGTAACACATAACTCTAACACTTTTATGCAAAATCCAGGGCAACCAACTGACTTCAGAAGACAAATTTGCAAATCTGCTTGTGAGTAATTTAACCAAACAATCCAAACAAACAAGCAGGGAACACAATAGACAGGTTGTAAGCTTAAAGCATTATTAGGTTATTAAACAACATCCCGAGTTTGAAATTCTCACAGAACACTGTTCAATCCATCATCTTAAATCTGAAATAATGCATTGGCACTCTGGACGACATGCTGAGATCTCCAGCTTAGTTCTATGTTTGAGAAGGCATTAGAAGTTCTGTTTGCAGGTCGCCGTTATACAGGTAACACAGCAAACATGTCAGAAACATTTAACTTTTTG
The DNA here is from genome assembly GCA_903067095.1 of Girardinus metallicus. Classification (NCBI taxonomy): domain Eukaryota; kingdom Metazoa; phylum Chordata; class Actinopteri; order Cyprinodontiformes; family Poeciliidae; genus Girardinus; species Girardinus metallicus. The sequence continues at coordinate 12,443 of CAEGAE010013574.1, read as the reverse complement.
GCAACATCACGTTGCGAGGATGCTTTTCTTCAGCAGGGAGAACTCAACAATAAACAAAGCAATCTTGTAGGATAACCCGATAGAAGTTTCAAAAGCTTTTGTCTGGTGGTGGTTCACTTACAGACAGAACTACAATGGAATGGTTTAAACCAAAGCACTGTAATTTGCTAAAAGGGGAATGTCTACATGCAAATCTAACAGAAAATTTGTGGAGATACTTTAAAAGAAAATACATGTTCAAAGGCATTGTCTGTTCAATCCAGTTGAGCTTGAACTATTGTGCAACAAAGAATCAGCAGCAATCCCAATTCTCCACATGTGCAAAGCTGGTAGAGAGCTTCAATTGCAGCATAATGTAGTTCTTCCAAATAATTGACGTGAAGGGACTGAAAGCAAATGTACACCACATTTTTTAGACTTTCACTAGTAAAAGACCACTTTACAATTATGCACTACCTAGCGCTGGTCTATCACATAAGACCCCCATAAAATACATTGAAGTTTTTGGTGGTAATGAGACACAAGCCACTGTAAGCAGCCTATATTTGCCTCCCACTTAAAGAAGCTGTAGTTGTAGAACCGTAAAACTGTGTGCGCTGAACAAAGGAGTCAATTGTGGCCAGCGAGCATATGCAGAAATGCTTCGCCTCTGAAGTCCAAACATAACACTAATAGATTTACAAGGGTCATTTGGGCAAACTGCACCTCTGGGAGAACAGAGCCTGGATTCCACAGTGGGGTGTTGAACTTCAGCAGTGTGGGCCCCATTCAAGAAGTCAACACCTGTTGCAGCAGTTGCTACAGTCAACTGCAAATTTCTTTGGTAGGCCGTTATGCTGATCATTCAAACAAATACAATTCTAAAACATGGACATTATGGCTTGAAACTTAATTTTTCCCTCTATATATAACTCCATTAAACCTGGGTGTAAATTCAGCTTTTAACTTAAATCAGCAAATTTGTTTCTTTGTGTCATTCCACTTGATGCCTCCTTTCTTCCTGTATTTTACCTGCAGTGGACAACAATAGGCCCAGCATATGACGGATTGACAGCCTTGACCTTCTTCAGGAATTTTAGCATTCCGATTGGTGTGAACGGCACCCCAAAGTCTGGCCAGCTGGTGAAGTGGAGCTGGGTGACCAGCCGAGGAGCTCGAACGCCATCGCTGCCCTGCTGCAAAAGTACAAACACGCCAAAGGTGTTACACCAGGGATGTGGACACACAAATCACTTAAAGAAAGCCACCTATAAACTGTTAAATGTTGGTAGGATAATTGAAAATTAGCATTTTTGTTATTTTAAAAAATATATATATTTCTCACTATGCTTTCAGGGATACAATGTAATTATCAAATATAGTTTTTTGTTGTTTTTTTTTTCCTTTTGCCTCACTCCCAAGAGAGCATCATTGTACTTTCTTGGTTGCTGTGTTTTCAGAGAGCTAAATGTGAAAGCACTCGTTACAGAGCTACAGCACACTCATCCTTTTTGTTTTTTTTGAGTCAGAGAGGATTTCTGCACTTGTCTAGCTTCAGACGGAGAAGGAACAAAGTGAATTTTGAAATCTGAAAGCTTCGCAGCGCACCACGCATACATCCAACTTGGCAATCAAAAAAGGGAAAAGAAACAAACACACCTTTAAAACGCGCGTGGATTCCTGAGGATCAAGTAGCGATAAACTCGGAACATTACAGTGTTGTTTATTGTTCGTTAAAATACGCTTATTTATTGATGACATATCCCGTTTCTGCTATCTGTACCCTTTTAATGTCTTGTGTCTAAAATATTCATTTTCCAACTTTTTTATGCTTGGTTTTGCATTTGCATAAATGAAGAAGATAGGAAAAATAAATAGCTGTTTTACACCACATACCAATGTCTAAATAGAAAAATCAGTTTGAAAACTTTTCCTGAAAAAACATTTTTTGTTCATAATGTTTATTTTCCATTGAAGCCAATATATAATGGGATATAACTTGTTTACAAAGGGACTCTCATTTTAAGTCACCATTCACTACTAGTAACGAGCACAAGTTAATACTTTGATTTTCACTTACATATTGAACACAGAACTTTCTGATAGTGTAGTCCACCAGCACAATGACGTCTTCAGTCGCAACGCGGATATTTCCGTACATCCAGCAGCCTTTTTCCGGCCAGTACTGGCAACATTTCTCCTGGAGAAGGAGAGCGATCATAAAAAAATACTGCAGTTACAACTGCAGTCAAATTAATTTCTTACCATGGTACTCATAACCCCTCATACTTTTCCTCCTCCTCCCCATTTTCTCATGTTACAACTGCAGTGTATTTTACTGGGTTTTTATGAGATAAACCAAGACAAAGCAACACATAACTATGAAGTTGGAGGAAAAGGATTAACAGGTTTCATAATACTTGACAAATACAAATATGAGAAGTGTGGTTAGCTCAATTTAATCTGATTGCCCTAAGGGATAAACGTTCAGAAAAATAGCACTGCGAATCACTCAAAGGACACCAATCGCATGGGGAAACATGGTGGTTGCAGCATCATGCTGTGGGGTTTCCTGACTTCAGTAAGAACAGAAGTCAGTCAGAGTTAATATATTCCTATAGGAACATGGAAGAACCTTAAAGATGGGGTGGTGCAGAACACCGGACACTAGGGTGGAGGTTCAAATTTCAGAAGAACAACGGCCCTACACATTAAGCTAGGGCTTGCAATGATTCAAATAAATGCATATTAATTTCTTTAGAATAGAATGGACCAGACAAAGTTCAGAACTCAATCCACTGATAATATGTGGCAAACCTTCAAAGATCTGACTGAATTCCAGTAAAAATTATGCTAAGACAAATGGGGAAAAAAATAATTTTTTGGGATGTGCAAAATTAATGCATCACTTGATAGTCAAGCCACAACTTTGTGTTGCCCATCACATTAAATTCCAAAAAAAACACTTTGACGTTTGTGGTTGTAATGTGAAAAAATTGGAAACAATTCAAAGGCAATGAATACTTACGGTACTTTATCAAGGCATTATATGAGTAGAGAAATTTATATTTTCAGTTTGTCTTTTAAAAATTCAATCAAGAGGCGGCCTGTCAGTCGATAAGGTCTTCACAGTGACGTTTCAACCCATTAACTAGATTCTCTAATTATCATGAAGCCTCTCAGGATCTTATCAACAATTACTTCATCATTGATCCCCATTGCCTCTAATCTGCCCCATCAAACATGCTTTTTGAGCACTCAATTATCCTCGTTAGGCTGAATTTAATTTCAATGCTAAGTGATCCTGCAGGGTGACACTTTTGAATGGATTCCCAATTAGAAGAGGGGTCAAATAAAAGATAATCAGCACTTTGGCTTACAAGAAAACATAAGCGGTCTCAAAGAATTTGTGGTGTTTACAGGAGGGTTTGAAATAATTCGGTAAAAAATTAGGAACATACCTCTTTTCTTTCTTTCAAATTTGTCAGCATCACTATCGTTGTGGTTTTTTGCTCCCAAATCATTCGCCAGAAATCAGCCAGTGTCTCAGGCTTGGGACCTAGAACAGTATCGGAAGAAAGAATTCAAAACATATAGCATCAAGAGTCAGAACCTCAAATGTTTTCTTAAAACATTTTACCTTGAGCTGCGATGAATTTGTTCTTCTCTTTGTATCCCTGTGTGTAAAAAAAAATAACACTCTAGATTAGGTAAGAGAGAATGATTATATTGATGAAGAGCTTATTGGGTAAAAATACCTACATCTATGTAAGAGGCATTTATGTAGTCTGAGCACAGATGTCCATCGAGCTGACTGAGCATCACCCTGGAATGATCATCTGAGACAAGAGAGGAGACATAAAGTGAAGTAAGTTTTATTTCTGCCTGCTGCACTGCTTTTCCCAGTGATTTAGCCGTCAATAAACCAGCGGCCGATCATACACAAACCCTCACTCACATGGTAAAATGTTTGGGTATCTGTTTTTCTCTCTGTTGTGCTCTCTGCTCGCCTCCTCAAAGGACCCATGGTGGTAGTAACATGGCAGTGACTACAAAGAAAGAAACCAATCCTCACATGATAAAAAAAAAGCAACAGGTACAAAGCCGTCTATCAAAATATTTTATTGTTTTTCCACTGTACTTGATATACGATTTCACGAAGAAAAAAAAAAAAAGCATCATCCACACCAAACAATCTTACATTGAACTCCTCTCTGAAGAGTTTGCAGTCATCTGCGGAGCGTATCCGGTACTCCTCCTCCAGCGAGTCCAGAGGGATTGGGAAGTATCTCTTGGACGGCGAGGGAGATCTTGGGAGGAGGACCACTGTCTGCTCTCCTGAGTATAAAGGGATATACGGTGGTCAGACAGAAAATGTCTCCCAGTGGACGACATTACAAGATCTCCCAGCACCTGCACAAACAAGCCTGATGACTATTAAGATTTCCTACCTCTGTGGGTACATGACAGAAATGATTTCTGGAGTCATAAAGTTGGTGCTGGGGCTCAAAACCATCTCAGCTCGGAATTTGGCATTTCCGCACATTTATTTTCCACTTGAAGAAAAGTTTATGTGGCTCCCTACGTGCTATGAAACCTAAGAGCCTCCCCCCACACACCCCCACAACTTTTCCAGCTTTGGCTCATGAGCCTTCCTTTGTTCATAAAGAGTTTAAATTTACAAGTAAAATAAAAAAAGGCATAAAAAGAAAATGGATGCATTATATTTTCATGCTCCGGTGGTTATTTTGAGTGCAGAAGGAGTACCTTGTTCCTCCAAGAAGCCATTTGGAATCTTCTTATCCACGGATGTGACCAGGGCTTTCCTGTGGTTTTTAAACCTGTAACATAAGAAATAGGGTGAGGTAATGAAAACCATCTGATGAAGAGAGCCAAGTTCAGCAGAAAAAGGTGCCCACAGAGAACTGTTTAGCACATGAGATGAGTCACAAAGTTAAAGGAAACATTAACCATCTCAGGGAAGTAAAGCTGTTCCTCCTCATGCTGTCGCTTCGGAATGTGAAGCCTCATCTGACCTAACTCGTTTTGTTTGCTGTCTTCCTTAACAAGCAGCTGTTACCCCATAAGCCACTGCTCGCCTCCTGTTTAACCCCCCCAAACCCCCAAACAATAACGCCCTGACACATTCAGCCTTATTTTCATTTAATGATAAAAAAGGGGAGACGGTGAGAAAAGTAATTGTGAGTTGTGCGACTTTATTTACCTCAGGCAGTAGATTGTTAGCAGGACAACAATGATAAGAAGCAGGGATATGATCAGCGTCGAGGGCAGGACGTGATCACCGTGGTGGGTGGGGTTTTCTGCACAAACAACCAGTGAAACAGATTACTTCAAACCAAAAAGCTTCAAACTAAAGTTTTTTTTTTTTCCTTCTGACTTGTTATCCAAAAAGCTTAGAAGTCTTTCGAGCATAAATAACTCAATTTGTAACTCATTAAGTAAAAATGATTCAATTTTAATTTGCATAATTCCACTCAAGAAAAACTTTTCCCTTACAGATTTACAGAAATAACTTGCAACAATTGGTTTAAGCTCACAATAATGATTTAGAACAATTGTTAGGAGTAATGCGCTAATGGCGGATCGTGCTATGATGAGATGTGGGATTAGGTTTCTGTGACAACTACTGACATATTTTACTATAATTCTGTTTGATTTATCTCTTAGTCTTGTTGAATTTATCATTATAACATAAATAAAATATTGCAGTTTCCTTTGTGTTTTATTTAAACAAATCTAATGTGGAACAATCATTTTTTTAATTAAAAATCCAGATTTTTTGGGAAATTTAGTGGGGTTTTTTGTAGATAGTTAATCAGAAAAGCTTTATAGCTCTTTGCTAAAATTGCACTAGGAGCTAATATATAAATTCCTTTTTTTTGGTAAAATAATTTTTGGAGAACTATGACATTTAAATTTGATTATTAATTTCATCATATATAAATATTTAACTTGTACTTTTATAGATGCAGTTTTATGGCCATCTCTGATCCCCTGTTTGTTTGCCATTTTCTCTTCCACAGTCTAAAGACATTTAGACTTTTAGGTTAATTGGTCTCTTGAAATTCTTCGTTGGCGTGAACCTGTGTGTGCATGGTTGTTTGTCCTGTCTGTCTCTGTGTTGCCATGCAATGAACTGGCATCCTGTACCCTGCCTCTTGTCCGTTGACTGTTGGTGATGGGCTCCAGGCCCCCTCACGACCCTGAAAGGATAAGTGTGCTAGGTGATTGACTGAGAGAGAATTAATTATTGCTGTTACTCTGTTTTTCAGTTCTCCACATCCAACTTTGTCTGTGTGTGCACAATAATAGAAAATTCACAGGATTTAAATTTTTTTTAGATTGCTTTATGCTATTCTTTCTGAAGTACTTTCATTATTTCTCTACTTTTTAAGAGGGAAAAGAAATATGTTTACTTCTTCTTTTTCATGCATTTTTAATGCTGCTGTTGACAGAGCTGTCATAAACTACCCAGCTTGTTTTTATGTCAGCAGCAAATTTTGTCTCATTCCTTAAAACTGTTTCTGTGCAAAAGGAAAACTGACGTTTAAAAATATAATTTTTTTGTTTGTTTATGCTATGTCTTATAGCATGAACATCTAACAAACAGCATATTAATAGGCCCCCCGCATTTTGCAATGCGTTTAAGGAACAAGGCCTTCCTTAAATGCTTTTGATTATATGTCTTATTATTTTGTTGAATTGTGTGTTAAAAACAAATGAACATATCTAGTCCAGACTGCAGGACAGGTTGCACAGTGAGCCTGGACGCAGAGAGAAAGAGGCAGTTATATGATTGCTGCAGAAACAAACAGCATTCAGGAGAGTTTACAGAGCTCAAGCATTAATTTGTGAAACTGTCTTTTTTCGTTTATAATTGTCCTAAATAAAAGCCAAGTAGTTGTAGTTTTAAAGTCTTCCAATTTGTTGGAAGTGTTTCTCTAAATGGTATGCACTGTACTGTTAGATTAACTTGTTTTTTGTAACTCACTGAAAGTTTTTATTTCTGTAATAATTAGCCTTGAGAATATTTTTTTTAATGCACAAGGAACCTATAAATTTTCCATATCAACATTCTGGATTTCCTTAGATTTTAATTTATAACTCTTTCCCCGTCTGTTTTTATAACTTCTGGACATTTATTGGTTCTAATTGGGTTTTATTTTCTAGATGTTTCACACATCATTAAGCAGCACTATGCTGACGTTGGCTCCCAATTTGGCAGTAGGGCAAAAGGCTGTTTCAGTGTTTTCACTGGCATTCGAAAGTTAAATCAGCTTTAGTTCAAAATGCACAACATGGACCTGGCAAATCTGGATAGAGGTGGAAATGAAAGATAAGTTACACAAAAGCATCACATTCATTTTGTTAGATGATCTGGAGAATTACTTCAACATGTTAAAACAAATGCAAAACCTGTGATATTTAAAACATACACGTTTCTTTCTTTAAGATTAGCAGTGCGAGACCTTTGATGTTTTACCTGCAGTTTGGTTGTCATGAGATGAATTGTTGACAGTGATGGAGGATCCAATCAGAAACAACACCATGGTCACTAAAAGAGAAAAATAAAAAAGCAACATTGAATCACTTTTACTGAAGAAACATGTAAGTCTACATATCCGCCACCAGACGGCGCCAAACCAATATAAAACCCATCTGTGTCTTGGTGCCGTTCATAAAGGGCAGAGATGATAGCTCTACTTTGATGTGGCTTCAGGTTGATGTGTGCGAGTTTGTCTGCAGAGCAGTTAAGAGTCCTGCTGGGAAATCTGGTAGTAGTCGTGTTCTGTCAGGCCGACTTGAAAGTGAAGCATCAAATAACCTCAAATTCAAACATCAAACCAGGGAGGAGGCTTTAACCCACAGGTGACAGTAACCATATCCCTTGCAGACCTTGTAGAGATGAGCTTCAGCATTGCTTGTTAGAAGCCATTTCATTCTCCCCTGTTTTCTTTGATGTACTGGAACTGTACTGGAACCTGCTTTGAGAAAATAACACCATTTCTGTATGTCCCTTGCCCTTTTTAACATCCCACAATCTTATGGGATGAAAAAACAATGTCATTTCATATTTTTAATTTACTAACAAGGGAAAATTGCCCATAATATTGCATGGTTCTTTTAGCTCCCTCCATCTCTTTATTTTGTCCTCCCTCTATACCAGTGTTTCTGAAGCTTCCTATAACATCTACTACCTGACTTACCTTTTGCAACACAATACTTAAAAAAAAGAAAGAAAAAAAAAAAAAACTCTTGTACTCCTGTTCTGCATTAGTCTGTCCTAAATTGGAATTTCGAACTGCAGAGTGTAAGGCTAATGTGACCCAAGTCCTTTTTTTTCGTCCACATACGACTCATATCCAACTTTTTCATGACTAGTCTAAAAGACCGAATTCAGATTTTTCAACCCCCCCAGAAAAATCTGATCTGTCCCACTTCCATATGTGCTACGGAGTCACATGCTGTACTTATCCAATTGTTTTTAATGTGTCTGTAGTCTGAAGGGTCTTGCTGATGCACTTTAGCCAACTTTCATTCTGCACTGGAAAAAGCAAAAAGCACAGAAAATCCAGACATAAGTAATAGCTGAAAATTATAATTATGAATTTATGAAAGATTTCTGTCAGGGAAGTGCATCACATCACCATCACATCACTCCTGCCTCTGACTACACATCTAAACAAGTTTCTCTAAAGAAGTTGCAGTCAGTGCTTCATAAAAAGGCATCACTATTAATTGTATGTTTTTTATGAGCTCCCTTTATCTTATGGTCTTGTGTGTCACAATACTGTAAAATTAATCCATAAGCAGTGGGACATCTGAGTTAACAGATTTTATGTCATTCCCAGATCCAAGTTTGGACATCAAAACAATTAGCTGTCACTTAGCCTATGCACCAAAGTTGCTTTATTCTTAAAAAAATATTCTTAATTATTTTCTCTTTTTCAATAGATGGGACAGAAATGTCTCACTTACTTAAAGACGTTCTGATTCTAAGTATTTTCCTGCCTCACACTGCTTTCTTAGGACCTGTGTAAATATTGTTTCATATTTCTTTTTAATAATCTGTATTATGTATTTTTTCCTTAGTAGTCATGTTTTAATTATTTAATGATTTATCTTTTTCAGCACTTTTAAATTTTTATCTGTGGATGATGCAGCATATGAAAAAAAAGAATTGCCCCCTACATTTTCCTTGTCTTTTTTTTATCTCCAAAGTTCAGTACCTATTTTTTCTTCAGTCACTTACACTTCCTTTCACTTTTCTCGTCATCCTCAAAGGGGAAAGGTATGAAACAAAACCATAAATAGGGCAAATGTGCCAAATCTGCCTAAATGTCTTTGCTTTGATTTAGTAAACGGGCAACAAAAGAACTGAGTGTCCTAATTTATCCTCTGTTCCAAGTCCCCTTCTTGTTATAGAGGCCAAAAGACTAGATGGAATAATTCATTGAGTCAATTTATTTCTTGTGAAAATGGGTCATCTGGGGGCTTCATTTGTGATATTTTGGAGAATTTCTTACATACAACCCCCAGGAGGGGATTCCAAATAAAAAAACATTGCCCTGAAGCTTTATTGAAAATAGAGCTACATAATAATGCTCTAAAATGTTCTCAAAACAAACTCGATGTCAGATTTCATAAAGTGTTACTAGATTATAAATTAGGGGTTTGAGTTTTGAAAAATATGCCGTCTTCTACTGCCATCAGAAACAAGTATTTATATTCATAGTCACGTGTGCACATGCAGCACAAACGCATCTTTTACATAAAAAGTACACATGCTTTCACAAGTAATTTGTCACAAAGCCAAAGGTTATGTGTTGCATACTTTTAGATGAGCCGAACCTCTCCCCACTGTAAACAAGCATGCAGTGTCAGCACCTGCTTCCTATTCCCTCCCCTTCGGTGGGAAAGTCGCATCTACTGATTTAGCCCCATGCTACTGTACAGCTCAGTGCAGCAAGGCATGCTGTGCATGTGGGTCACTGCATGGCCCACCGCACGTCTGTCATTTTCCTGGCAGCTATGCTATATATATAATATTTAGTGAGGAAATTAGTAAGTAAACGGGTACTAAAAATATGCCAAGCACAGTCAAATGTTGAGATACGGTTAAAAGGATATCTGATAAGGCATAAAGACACTTGAAGTTTCTGGGTAGTTATGGAGAAAAAGAGGAACTAAGCTTTAAGTGTAGTGGGAAAGTCAGATCAAAGCTGTTTGTGGGTCATCTTGTTTTACTGTGCAACATATACACGTGGCAGTCTGACGCTCCTTTTTCCTCAAATTATTCTCAAATGTAAATGGAGATGCTGACAAAATACTGAATGTCTTCAAAGGTATCCAGTGAGGAACCAATGGGGGTCAGAAGGTCTGCATATTACAGACTGCTAAATTGTCTTTCCCTGACAATTAGTCAAATTTTGATTCAATTTGAAGATCTTCATAAATCAACAGGAAGATGGAACACAATCCCACACATACACAACAAAATCATACAGATCCAGATCACTGACCAATACATACGGATTAACGGGTTTCTTAGCACATGGAGAAAAGCATACAGTGTTGTCACTGAATTGTTCCTTCTCCAATTGAAGCCTCCACAGATCTAAGAAAATGTGTGTATTTCTTAAACATTCAAATCTTCCCATCAATTTACTATTTAGAGGTCATGTACAGATGCTTCATTAGCTTCTAATCCCTGACAATGCTGAATAAGGGTGCCACTACAGGTTTCTAGATTCTAGTGACATATAAAAAACGCTGTAAGAACAAGACCATCAACACTTCCTGACAAACAATAACAACGTATATCAAATATATATCCACACATCCAGGCATGCTTCAGTTTTCTCCCAGATCAATATGGCTTCAAAGACTCGTATTCTCTGAATATATGGCATGTCTGGAACACCAAAGGTAGAGAGAAAAAAATGTTGCTGTTGTTTTCCGGGATCTGAGGAGCAAAAGCATCAGGTGTGGAAAAAAAAGAATAGAAGAAAGATGCAAGACACATCCAGCATTTTTGCTGTCAAGTGCCAAGGACAAAAGTGAAAGAAAGCACAATGGAGATGCTGCACTTTGCATGTCAGCAAAGTGCAGCGGCAGAGTGAGCGGTGTGAACAAAGAAGAAACTAGAAGGAAAAGATCTCCTCCAATCCACACTTTGAGTTTATGTGGGGAAAAAAAAAAAACATTGTGTTTGCAAAGTGACTAGTAAAATAATGCTTCAGTGTTTGGGAGGAGAATTACTACCTTTATATGTATGTTATTGTACTATCATATCTCCTTATTTAAATAACTTATCTTTCTCAAGGAATCAGTTGAATTTCACTAAGATTCTGTTTATTTCTGGAAAAATAGACATGTAAATATTAGGATGAACAAACAAGACACTTACAGTTCCAGTCAAAGCTGCTGTGATCCGTCACTCCATAGCAATCAAGTGATTCGAGCTGTTGTCTTTATGATTTACTGGGGAGGTTTTCTTCCCTAAATCTTCATCACATTCTGGAAGTTAGCAAAAGTATGAATGAAGAGATGAGTCAGGATTATTTTCAGTGCCGGAACGTTCTTCAGAGTTCTTGGGGCCTCGGGGTCAACAGAGGACCTCTTAGAAACCTGGGGAAAAAAAAAATAAGAAGGAATGTGTAAATGAAACAGAAACAGTTTGGAAAACTATCCAGCATGACGCACAAAGGGATATTGTAGCTGCTGGAACATAGCTGAGCCAAAAAAAAAGTAGAGGTAAATTAGTCAGTAGACTCGGCTGAATGACTTCCCTGACCTGAGCTGTGAGAAAGAAAAAGTAACTGAGCAAGGTGTGAAAAGCACCTTATTTCCCCAATCGGAGATCAGTTTTTTTCCCCAAATGCTTTAAAAAGCTGCTGCTGGCACTGAAATATGTGCAGGAAACCTTCCACTAAAAGCATCCAGTTGAACTCGATACTGCTCAAGAGATCCTTTATGAATAAGGCAGTAAAAATCTGTTCTGTGGGTTTAATATTGTGCCTATTAACACTTGTGAAACCTTTAAGCGCGCTTGCTCGCTTTCATTTGTCAGAAACAAAATCTGAGTTTTGTTTTTATTTGTTTGGGCAAGTAGCTTGGCAGACCATGAGGAGATCATCCCAGAGGTTAACTGGGCCTTTGCAATGTAAAGAAATTTCTCCAGGGACTTGATTTTAAACACTAGTAATAATGTGCAGAATGTCATGTAGTAATCTCACTTATTTCGATTTTATGTACTTCTCTCTATTTTTCACTCTTTTTGTCAAAACCTAAGCAAACAGGACTTTATGTTTTATTGCTGGTCACTATTATGATTGATAATACATGAAAAAGGCAAAAATATGTTACCATATACATTTTCAGTCTTAATGGCTTCCTTGTATATGTTACCATATACATTTTCAGTCTTAATGGCTTCCTTG